>DWPT01002728.1:0-15651 GCA_018251895.1 Agathymus mariae mariae | reverse complement strand
CTTCACGAAAAGATAATAATATTAACGACTTAATAATAATATTGATAATATAATCTTTACGCAAAGCCCTACCACCATGCAGGCTGGCTTCTGTCGCCTCTTACGACACCCTGTTCTGCCAACGTGGGATTGGAGGGGAGTAGTATTTTTAATAAAATTCTGTGTAGTAATATAAAAAAAAAACTGTAATATGTAATTCAATTGATTGTAATTAAAAACATGAATAAATAAATCTATGTTATTATTGGTTTAATTTTTTGTAATAATACTTCGTGTCAGTTAATTATATTCATCGGCATCGTTTAATCGTATCAAAACAAATGTATATACCGTTATGTGCACTGCAAAGGACTAGAATAACTTGGCCGTCGGCGTTCCAGCCTACTTCTGATGTGGGTGTATTCAAGAGCAGAGCGGCTTTTATAAATGAGTGCGTTGAATATCTTAGACTTGAGCACCTACAATTATCACATCACTTAATATCAGATGGTTGTCAAGCATTAACTTAAAAAAGCTACATTACCACTTTCAGGTTCGTAGTAATAAGAATATAAAATCTTCAATATCGTGGTGATGGTTATTAAGACCTTATTGTGAGAGAGAATGAATCCCTGTCCAGCGTTATTTAGAGGACGAAGCTTAAAATATTGAATAATATGAAAGAAATTACTAACGATAGCTGCTTTATATGAGTCAGTAATAACAAAAAGAAACAAATATCTATTAATATTTTTTTCAAAATGAGACGTAGATTTTCTTAGGGCAGGCCATGTCCCATAAAACTAAGAATAATTTCTATTCCTAGGTGTTCCTGTCTGGGCGCGGCTGCTTCTTGAATCTCTGGAATGAAATAAAAATATATGTTATTTTAACTTGTTTTATTGGACGAGTATATACCCATAATACAATTAGACAAACTAAGTTAAAGTTACCTGGGTCCTGGTCCAGAAAAGGGCTGCGGTATCTCCTGCCTGTCGTAAGAGGCGGCTAAAAGGGGACTTCCGGTGTTAAGCCATAATATCGGCTGCCGGCTTTGGTTACCACCCATCAGATAAAGCCCTGCTGCCAAGCAATTCGTCGTATTTCGGCATGCTGATTGATGAAGTTGATTGGGGAATGAGTCGTGGTCTGTTGTTGTAAGGCTCAGCTGCTGATATTAAGTTGATTTTTATATTACAGAAGAGAGCACTACGCGCCATTTACAACCTCAGGCCTAGGGATTCTCTTAGAGATCTCTTTAAAGAAATTAATATTTTAACTATAGCATCACAATATATTTTAGTATATTTTAGTATATTATGTATGTTAAAAAATACTCTGATAGTTTTCTTAGGAAGAGTAATGTGCACGCCACAAATATACGTGGTTTGCACTCTAACCTCTCTTCAGTCTACCACCATCGAAAGACTGCGCAGCCGCACTTGCTCTACCTGAGACGCAGATTGGATGTCCATCTAGCGTGGAGTACCTAGATTACCTAAGTTACACAATCGAGCACAATTTTCAGCTACGTGCCGGAGTTTGGGTGTGCGCCCGTAATGACATCTGCTGTCAGCGTCTCCGTCACCTTAAAGACCCCACCTCCTCTACAATTTGGGTTTTGGTAGATACAGGAATCGACAAGATCCCGTATTTCTATGTCTATCTATTGCACAGCGGTGACCATAAGACAACTCGGTTATTTGCACACCCCAGTGTGGCAGCCGATGAAGAACTTCATCGACACCCTACGGCTCAACTTGTCTTTCTGTCTTTCTAGGGGACTTTAACGCGTGTCACTGGCTGTTCTCATACCAGAGGACCGACCATGCTGAGAGGGCAACGTGAAATTTTTCCATGTCGCTTGGTCTCTCCCAACTGATAAAGAAGGCGACTAGGGTGCCTGATGTAGACGGTCACACAGCTAATTGCCTGGACCTTCTGCTGATGACCGATCCAGACAGATATGACGTGCAGGTCTCCTCTCCATTGGCTACCTCCAATCACTGTTTGGTGAAATCTGTATCGTCATACTCATCTCCTGAACACGACTCTCATGTAGTCCGGCGGGTATGGCACTAGAGGTCAGCAGATTAGGATGAGATGCGGCATTTCTTTGCATCTCGTCCTTGGCGTGGGTTTGCTTTTCTTCAGAAGATCCGTTGAGCTACGCGGATGCTATAACCGATGTGATACGTCAAGCAATGGATTACTTCATTCCTTTCTCTGACGTCCTCGTCGGTGGTAAAGCTCGCCTTTGGTTTAACGCTGAATACGCTCAGGCTGAGAAGCGCAAACATTCGGCGTATTTATCTTGGGTTGATGCTCGAGACCGCAAAGCTCCGGATGTCAGTTCGAAATAAAAAGCATTTAACCTTGCCGCCAAGTCCTACAAAAAGGCATTACTGAAGGTGAATCTCAACCGCAGCCAACAAAGGGGTGTGAAATTCTTTGCAATTATTTATTATCATTTACAACCATCTGGGAGTAGAGATTTTTGGTCTCTTGCCAAAGCAGTTGAGTCTAACTTCTGTCGACCAACACTGCCTCCATTGGTAACACCAGATGGCACTCTGGCTCATATGGCTAAAGAAAAGGCGGATTGTTCAAGGATCTGTTTATCGAAAACTCGCTTCTAGATGCTTGCAATAATATGCCACTAGATTTACCTTACTGCAGTATCTCTATGCCCGAGACAACAACAACAAGGAGATTCTCAAAACTTTGCGGTGCTTAGACGTGAAAAAATCTAGTGGACCTGATGGAATTCCAGGGATTGCAATAAAGGCATGTGCTCCCGAATTGTTTCCTGTTTTAACACGTCTGTTCCACCTCTCTCTCAAGACTGGGATAGTGCCTAAATCCTGGAAGCTTACTAACGTACAACCCATACCTAAAAAAGGTAGTCGTGCCGACCCTAATATCTATAGTCCAATTTTAATTACCTCTATAGTCTGTAAGATTATGGAACGTACATAGAATTCGCGTTCCATGCTATACCTAGAACAAAAAGATCTCTTTAGCAATCGACAGTAAGAATTTCGCCGAAACCGGTCGACTGGGGACCTTCCATCGTATGCTACTCACTTGTGGGCCCTCAATAAAAACGGGGAGGCGCTCGCCGTCTCCCTCGATGTCTCGTAGGCCTTTAACAGGGACTGGCATGCTATTAAGTAAGCTTAAAGCGTTTGGTCCAAACCTAGGGCCAATAGAGACAAAATACAGTCAGAAAGAGAGGCTATGGTGGAACGTACGAGCCTCACACTTCGGGCAATGTCTGAATGGAGCGATGCCAATCTTGTGAGATTTAATGCAACCAAAGCACAGACGTGTTTGTTCAGCGCCAAGAGGAGTCCGTTCACCTTAGCACCTACTTTTCAGAATGTATCCTTGGAATGCACTGACCGTCTTAAATTGTTGGGAGTTTAAGTTTCATCGAATCTCAACTTTGGCCGGTTCATCGAATCTAAGGCTAAAGCGACAGCAAGGAAACATGGAGTCCTTGCGAAGGTGAGGCGGTACTTCACACCGAATCAACTTTCTACCCTGTATAAAGCTCAGGTTCAACCATGTATGGAGTACTGTTGTCACATTCGGGCTGGTGCTGCCAAATGTCATCTATCTGCGTTTGACTCGATCGAGAGGCGCGCAAAGAGGCTCATTGATGACCCAGATCTGGTTGAAATCAATCTACAAAGCCTTGAGCACAGGCGCAGGAATGTCAGCCCCTAGTTCTTCCATAGGTAAATTTTTAGAGTTTGCACAGGAATCGTTCGAATTAATTCCCCCATCACAGTTCCTCCAACCAACAACTCGACGAACAGCAAGTATCCACGCAAGTGAACGTACCATCTGCACGGACGACGCCGTTTGAGTTTTCATTCATAATCCGCACTGCAAAGGACTGGAATAACTTGCCCGCGACGGTGTTCCTAGCCAGTTATGATGTGGGTGCCTTCAAGAGGAGAGTGAATAGGCTATTATAAGTTAGTGCGACCAACATCATAGACTACATCACCACTTATCATCAGGTGGAATTGTTGTCAAGCATTAACTTATCTTGTTTAAAAAAAATTACGTTGGGTTCAAGCTAAGCTTTGGTGGTTAGCGATTAAGATCAATAGCAGAATCTTGCAGGAAAGCCTAAACCCCGTAACATGATGCATCCCACCAAACTATGACTGTTGTCATTGCTCATTATCTACTACTTTGGAAGTTTATTTAGAGCTGTGAGTATACACTTTGTAATTTTCTTTGATGTATTTTTTTTGTATTTTACCGTCTTTATCTTGCATATCGAAACAACAAGTGATTTCCCTTTTTAACTATAAGGATTGATTTAAATGTCTTAAATATCATAATAAGTACTGATAATGATAAGATACATGTCCATTAGTGCAGATATGAATGAATATACAGTTATACCGATGGTACACTGGTATCATCCACAGTACAAAGGTATGGAAATATTCAGATACTTTCTGATTTATGCAGCGTACTCCGTAACCTATAAGCTCCGCAATTTTTCATTTTTTTATTATTGATACTAGGATGTATAAAGAAGAATAACATTAATAAAACTAGGATTACTGTAAAAATACTAATTTTATTCCATCACATACAAAATACAATAAATAAATTATGTAAATAGAACTACATATAATAAAGTACTATATAGCAGATTAATTTTTTTTTTTCATTTAAAACATTGTCTTTTATGACGTCATAAGTAACCAAACTAAAGTTAAGGTACTTTGTGTGAAATAGAAATTATCTTAAAGTTTTTATCTAACCGTATTAGTAAATCTAGTAGGGCTATTCCTCGCAAAGGTTTTGCAATAAAAAAATCGAAAGCATCGAAATCGAAGCATTACGAGAACAGACCAATATAAATTTGCTTATATTAGGCATAACAGTCGATAAACGAGCAACAGGCCAAGCCAACAACCGGTTATATAAAAAAAACTCATAGACAATACGTATTGCTCTACTGATATCACTAATAAATTAATGGTAAAAAATACTTTAAAAAACAAGCTTTTATTAAATTGCCCTAAAAAGAAGAAAATAAATTTTAAATTAAATCACACCAATTAATTTAGTACATGTATTACACGACTTGTTAAATGATATAAAAGCCCGTCGCGAGATTTACCTGTGCACTAACTAAACTAGTCTTTCCTGACATACAGCTTGTCATAAGTAATTTATGAAAGAAAATGTTTTCTATAAAGTATGCGAATCTTTAAAAATAACTGCAGCCCAGTGGAACCTTCGCGTTCACAGGTGTTCGATACATTTAATTAAAATACATGTCTTACGTACTAAAAAAGATATATCAAATATTCCCTCATGATCATGATAACTTCTCTAAAGTTTGTAATGTAATATAATCGTTCTTAAGACAATCTGAAATGTCACAATTAATATATAAATAATGTATCCTATGAAGTGAAAAGGTTTTGTGTTACAGAACGATATCTAAGACCACGCGGCATTTGTTGAGGTAGGTAGCCTTTATCGAGAAACATCGTTCATGGATTCATAGCTAGATATTTATAACGTTATGATATTTTTTAACAGATGATTTATTAATAACACCGACGCAATGGAGAGTTAACTAAACGAAGGAGCGTGGCAATTTGGTACGTGACACAATGTACTTTCAGGCACGTGATATCCGTCGTACTCCACATCGGTGATGCGATGACAACATCTATTTTTTACTAGGCAGCAAATATTTTTGTATTCCTTGCAAGTACACCGGGACATACTCCTTCCAGTCGATGTGAGTAGCGTCACAGGCAAACACGCGACTGTCGTGTGGAGACAGAGTTTTAGCTAGAGCGGATGTGTTGGAAGAATAAATCAACCAAGTACGCGATGTGAATGGAAAAAAGGCTTCACGTATTCCGTTCACTCTCGACAGTATTTTCAAGTAGCTGTTAAAACAAAGAAACATTTAATTTTCCTGTAATACTACATGTTTCTACCATTTAAATATATCACAGTTAGTTATTTAACTTCCACACTACAAACACGTTCTGTAGTAACGAAGACGTACCTGTAATAGTTTGTTGATATCAATAGGAACTCGAAAGATCCGAGACTGACTCTAGTAAGTACCCATCTAATGACATATAACGACTAACTCGTTACGTCGTTTTTTAGTCGGATTCGCCGACTAGTTTCGGACCTGCCAGAGGTCCTTTCCCAAGAGCCATCGGCGAGGTGAGCGCGCTCGCGGCTGAACGACTGAACGAGTCCCACTGAACAACGACATAAGTAACCAGTTATGTACCTTTAGTTAGGTATTTAGACCCTTACTTCCCAAAGTAGTCCAAGTGGACCCCCAGCGGTCCACGGGAGACTCGACGAGGGTCTACGTTGGCGTGACAAAAAATGGGGGTTCACATTTTTGTCTATCATGCGAATTTATCCAAGGTTAATCGTGTAACGTTTTTATGTGGCGTTACCCAAAAAGTTTGGTAACAACCGCAACGGACAGCTAAACGTGTCTACTGTTTAATTTCCCCGCGATGTCTCATCCCGGTACCGGCCAAGCCTGTAGCGACTTAGCATGGTCGATCACATACAAATGCTACATATCATAGGCTATCAGCGCTTACACATTAACAAAGGGTGAAATAAACTTACTTGTTCTTTTTTCCGATGATAAGTGACACGAAGCTTGCGAGATAGGTAGGAATCGTTTCCAATAAAAGCTGTACTATGAGCATTAACCATCTGTATTTAATGTATATTGGTCTTGGAAAAGGATACAATTCTGTAAAAGATAAATACGTCCAATTAGGATAAAAATTACGATCAAAGTTAGTTTTAATAAATATATTTGTGACACATGATTACTTCTGAACTTTGATTTCAGCATGTTTATCATAGATTAATTATAATACAGAGCCGTCTAAATTGAACACAAATTGTTTTTTAAAGACACTGCTACACAATACGTGACTCACTTTAGGGTAGCATTGCCTGGTAAAGGGAATTTTAAATAAATGTTATTCACAACACTTGTACCTACTTGAAATATTTTGTTACGTGCGATAATTTTAATTTAATAGATACGAGTAGGTATTACAGAATTATAGACTTAAACAGCATTTATGGATAAGGGTATTTTTAAGATAACATAAAAGGTACTTGGAAAATGAATTTGTATAAGTCATCTTTAGTTTTGAGAGAAAAAATAAGTAGTAACCGTTCTATGACGCATG
Organism: Agathymus mariae mariae; assembly: GCA_018251895.1. Classification (NCBI taxonomy): domain Eukaryota; kingdom Metazoa; phylum Arthropoda; class Insecta; order Lepidoptera; family Hesperiidae; genus Agathymus; species Agathymus mariae. Next base: position 8,434 of record DWPT01002728.1, on the reverse strand, counting down.
TTATGGTACGAACAGTGAACAATTACATAGACTTCGCGTTATGTACCGCACAGCCTACTTGTCAAAGCAGGCTCGTGGAATGGTGTCGTGACCAGGAGATTATAGGAGGGTGAACTTTGGAGTTATCAATAAAGTCCGGAAACGAAACGCCAGTTTTGGCTTGGCTGTTTCGGATCGAATCATTCCATAACAAAGAGAAGTTACTGAGAATAGCAGGAAATGTGATTGTAATAGCGTTCAGACACTCACACCACCGCACTAGGATACTCCGTGTTATGGGTGGCATGGTACACAGAAACATGACAATACAAACACCAATAACCCGAGAACAAACATTTATCTGTCTCATAAATCTCTAACCCGGCCGGGAATCGAACCCGGGACCCCTCGCTCAGCGGGCAGAGTCACTACCACCAGGTCTATGGGGTCGTCGGTAGGATAAGAAACCAGATTAGTGACTCATCTTATACTATGCACTAACTCGAAAGTGTTGTCGATGAAAAACTATCTGTGACGGGATATTTAATAAATATATATTGAATTAAAATAAATTGACAAATGTATCCCTAAGCTGTATACTTCATCAATACGAGGAATATTCGAGTATAGATGCGTTTTATTATCGTTACATAAGTTAAAGTATTTGTTGTTTTATTACATCAATTAGAATAAATTTCAATTCAATAATATTTTATTATAAAGAAATATACATATATAATATTACTTACTAGTGTATAGTTTGTTGCTGTCTTGTTGTATATAATCGGTAAATTGCCGCAACGTGATAGGGTTTACAGAACTCGAACAACTGTTGTAGACTTCGACATGATCAACACTGGAAAAAAATATTAATGCTTATATATGCTTATATATTATATATGTATATATGCATAAATAAAATAACATTTTTAGAACTGCTATGAGGTATATGCGGCAGAAGTAGGAGCGAGAGGTATACCAACAAAATGTCTTTATAACCTTGTTAAAGACCTTCGCCTGTCGAGAAGTGCAGTAAGTTCCATCTTAGAACAAATATCTAAAGCTGCATTAACAGGTTCCTTCCAAATATAGACAGGCAAAACGAGCAGTGAAGGTGACCGTCGATGCGTATCATAAAGGGGACCCCCTTAAACCCACACCCGGGTCGCAAGGCCCGGGAACTCGGAGTTTCTCCCTCTGCCACAAGATGGACCCAGCACCCGCACGGTGAACCTATGGAATGCTAAGAAGTTTGTCTCTCTCTTGTACCACGGTAGTCATTAATCACAACCCATAAGTGTTCCATCGCTAACCTTGGGCCTCTTTTCAGAATATCAAGGATAAAGACCATCGACCACCCCGCTAGCCAACTGTTGTTTGGTATGGAACTGTTGTTTGGTATGTTTGGTAAGCCAAGACTTCCCACACCATTAGAATGTTACGAATATTCCCAAATACGCTTTTGAATGTTAAAAGTACGTTCACAATTCTAACCAATGGCCCTTATTGGGAGACCGACGATTGAAGCATCGCCATGGATATTATAGACTCAAAATTTAATTATCTCATCGGAGTATTGGTACTTTTATAAGGAGATAGTTTATTTGTGAATGCTTACTAGTTATGTTACCGTGATGTTAAAATACGTTTGTATTCGTTTCTGCGGGGAGCGTTGCGACAACATCAATTTTTAACTCGATCAGTAGGTTAATACAAGAATTTTTATCGTAAGACAGACATTGATAACATCTTTTAACAAGCGAGATAAAAAAAATATTTTAAATTATGTAGTGAAATTTTCACAGGTTTATAACCTTATTGCTAGTTTACAGTAATGGCAGCACTAACAATAAAGCAGATTTATCGCTATCTTCTTCTTAGTCAGCAATGTGTCGGTGACAGCCCTGATGTTGCAGACGCCCATGGGTTGTAGTGGATACTTACAATCATTTGGCCGGTCTTATCTATTACCAGCTGTTACTTAAAGAAGTCTCTACCTTCGACATCTGGCGCCCGCTATAATAACCAGGTTGGCCACGTAATCCACCGGGATCAAGTCTATGACATTGTTTCCATAAGAATATATAGTTTTGATAACACCATGTCTGATCGCCTCCATTACAGCCGTCGGTCCAAACCAGTTGTCTATCCATCCTTTAAGGGGCTCATCTTTGCAGGAAATAACTAAAATATTCATTCTATTTGTTAATTCTATGAAAGTAACCGTACGTGTTAAACGTAAGTACGTACATTCGCACCGTACGATTCCTTGGGCCGCAGGAGACAAATGTAAACAACATTAACACATCACAAACGAACTCGACCCGAGAACGACCTCGCACTTTGATAAATAACTGCAGGCTGTCTAAGGGGATTCAGCTACATACCATGTATTAGATAACGTGCACACATACATTATGTACTGATAGACAATGAGAAAAGTGGAAAATATAAATATTTTTGTATACATTGCATTCATTATTTTATTGCAAAATAGAATTTTATTGTAATGGAACACTTAACCCACAATTACACGTATTATTAACATATCTAAGCTGATGAAAAATGTTCAAAAATGCTGGAAACAAAATACTAATCAATAAACAAATCGTTGAATTGTAACACAGAATGGCATCTTTTAAAAATAAAATTCATTTAAAATTATAATTCGTAGCCAAGAATAAATAGATAACACTTTAATTGGTCTATACTATAAAATGGCAACATCATAAATAAAGATTAACATTTTTCACATATAATTAATGAATGCAATAATTAATATTTCATATACATATAACTAAAAAAAAAATAGATCTGTCCAGATTCGAACCCATGTACTGCATGTCAGAAACCGACGTATAAATAGGTTATTACTGCTCAGAGTATACAACAGTCAATGAATTGCAGCATATCCGCAGACATCGTGGGTTAAATACAATCCCCTTGCATCATGGACATGTATGAAATCTATAATGACTATGACTGAAATCTACAACTGTTGAATTGGGACTTGAGTAAGAGAGATAAAGTATACCAATATTCATTTGAATTTTTCTCCAAGTATATTCTTAAGTCGCATATTTCAAGTAGGCAATTACTTAAATTATCCAGTTAAATCTTTGTAGCATGTAATCTCATTGACATATTAAAAAGAAATGTGATAGCCTCTATGACCTATGCTCTCATCCAACTGGATCTTGGACACTCCCCTACGCTGCCACAGTACCGGGATTTTTCTCCTGACTTATTGTGCTAATATGATATTGTTGATATTTTAACGTCTACACCCAAATGTATTTAACAACGTAGTAAAATAACGGATCGTCTTTAATGAATCAGACAGACGTTGCATTTGTGATGTTAGATAGATTGTCCATTTGCAGCGAATATTATCTTTATAATAACCACTTACCTATGGATGGTCTCACAATTACCATGGGGAAACTGTGATTCTTTTGAAATTCTGCTACTAGGCTCTCGGCAAGATTTTTTGATGTCGTATAAGTATTGGGCATGCCCTCTACAAAATTGAAAATATTTTGGTTAGACATCACAACCCATTTTAGTTTGAGATCCGGTCTCCTCTCAAGTAAAGCATAAAATCTTAATTCAAAAAGATGCCCAAATAAATATCAGTCATCACAAAACATTGAGACCATTATTGAGAAGTCTCAGGTGTACCAGTTTAGCAACAGCTTTTTTACTTCATCAACGCAACTCAATCAATTTCTAACAGACTACTATTAGACAAACAGTTTAAGGGTTTAGTGCATGATTCGAGACACACTTTCGGGAGAATAACTTACAATCCTAATATTGATTTATATTCTATACATACATACATTGTGGGTTTGAAATAAATAATAATACCTTAAAAGTAGTATACAAACCTAAAGGATACGTTCGTAAATGGCAATGAATACTTTGTGACAGGACAGGCATAGTTAAGCCACAAATATAAATTATATTTAATGTTATTCTGCAGATATAGAAATAGTCATCAATGCCGTAGAAACACTTATCTACGAGTTATGCTTTCAAATATAACTTGAACTTTGTTAAGGGTAAGTCACATCTCAACTCAGGTACGTAACTGAATAAGGAATTATAAATATACATACGCTAAAAATTCGATTAAATATCCTGACTTTGTTCAAGTTAAAATTCTATTTAAGTAAATTTTTCGTCAGCGGGGAATCGAACCCGGTACTTGATTTGTTGAACCCCTGAATTCAAATGAAAGTAGTAGGTAGAGACAGAGTGATTATTATTATTGGTTATTACAGCGTAGTCGGCAGTTTATAATTTAGGTAGGTACTAACTGCGGGCCGCCGCGATAGGCATACGTGCGCTCGGCGCTCGAGCGATGAACCTGCGGTCAGCTGTTTTTATGTTGAATTACATTGCTGATTTTCTTAAGAGTAAAAAGATGATTTTTTTTTAAATTATAGTTTCTTTTGCCGTACTAACAAGATAAAGCTCGAATAGTGCAAAAAAACGTTGAAAAATGATATTTTTTTCATCCAAATCGATTTTTTTCTCACCTATCAGTACTATCACCGGTCTTCGTTTTCGGGAGCGTTTACCGAACATCCTGTATAAGTCCCTATTATAGAAAATATTCATATTATAGGTTAGTGATTAGTGTACAAACGTATGTAACTAAAATAAAATAAGTATTTTGTAATAGTTATTACGCTTGTATTGACTAAATATATTTTTTTTACCAAAAACGTACCCATTCTTATCAAATATCTAAAAATAAAAAAATACTAACTCATAATGCGCTTGGTCTGCTCCGGGGTCACCGTCTTTTGTTTCATTAGCGTATCAATTTCACTTAATGGAACTATAGGGGGGTAAACAACCTCATCTATCACCTTTCTGATTGCATTTGAAAACGCAGTAGACACGTATACAAAAACCTAAAAAGGAAGTATAGTATTTGTTTAGTAGATACTCATTTTTATGTAACCAATTTTACAACTGGCTCTCTAGTGTCTGACTAAATTTCAACTATTACCGTATATTTGATAGAATCGCACGTGACTAACAGACAGACTGACACGTAAATGGATTAAAATTGCAGAGAGAGATGAGAAATTTATTTCTATATAGGTTTTCTAAACGATATCAAGTTGTGTTTCACTGTGTCTGAACATATGATAACATACAAATACAATAAAATAATATTAATTATAATTAAATTTATTATTCAGTTGGAATGTTAAATATAATTACGAAAAAATTTATGCATCGACGAAAATGATTAATAAACATCAGCTCAATTATATTCTTGCCTATTAATGTATTAAAAGCCAGTATATTATAACACCAGGTAGCCACGAAAACAAACTGAAATATTAAAATTTAACTCACGTGTAAGTTCTTCATCTTGGCAGATAAATCTAAAATTCGCCTGGTGCCTTCCACATTAATATTGAACGTCACATGTAAAGGGTCATTGAATTTAATTGTAGCAGCAAAATGAAATACCATCGCCACCTAAAACATAATTAATTATATTATAAAACTTAAAGCATTATGGACGATCGTATGAAATGTTAAGAAAACGCAGACGTAAAACGCAGTAATAGACGTATGCGAGCAAAAGTAAGTATAATTATTCCAAATCACATTAAAAACCTATAGCCTCGCTATCACTTCAGCAAATATGATCTTTACATTCACAAATAGCTGTAATCACATCTAGACCAGTTGCTACATATCTTTATAAGGCTTTATTATTTATATAATTTTCACCCTATGAATATAAAGCTTTATCGGAAAGTATCTATAGGTTCACACTATGAAAATCTATACCGAAAATTTTGCATGTATTGTATATAAACATACTTTTTTATATTATGCAAATAAGAGAGTAATGTTAATGATAAAATATTTCTTACTTGTTCTATCAGTATATTTTTATCTTTGTTATTAATGCCAAGGTTGGGTTCACTTATATCGCCCTTAATTGGAATTATCTTCTGCAAGTACTGCGGCCTTTCTTCTTTTAATCTTTTAAACAGCTAAAATACATAAAAATACATCTTTTGTACTAAATAATTACATAGTATTTTATTCGTGCAAGGGGCTTTCACCGTCTTTGGGGACACATGTGGGCGGCTGCACGTCGAGTAATTCGATTGTGGCAAGAGAATGGGTAATTAGATCTCTTTATTTAGTTCTTGTAACGTTAGTATTAAGTGAGGTAATATTTTTTTGTTTATGTTATTATGTTATAAGACAATCCTATTTAAATCAGCGGCTAAATGACTCTTCGTGTTCTGGCTGTGGGCTTAAGAGACAGTATTTAGTTTCTTTCTTTTTTCTTCTTTCTTGGCCAACAGCGTATCAGCCAATGCGATTTGTTACTAACGTCCATGGGTGGCGATGAGCACTTACCGTCAGGTGATTGGTCTGTTCGTTTGTCGGCTATTTAAATTTGAAAAATAATAGGTACGATTATTATGTTTGGCTATTTTTTTAATTATAATTTTTATACGTTGTTTAAAAGATGTGCTGAGGAGTTTCTTTCGCCGTTTCTTCTCCTCGATGTTAAAGCACCTTTTCGAAACGGTAGTAGATGCAAAAAATGACGTGCATAAGTGTATTTACAGAATACCTACATGATTAAATGATTCTGAATTTTAATTTATAATATAATAATTTTCCTAGGCACAAACCACGTACGCAATATTTGGCTATACTTAGCAATACAAAACTATTTCAGTACATATTTACCAGATTTTATTCACGTTGTCGTTCTAAATTCAAGTATACATGCAAGCATGATTCTCTAGGAAGATACCGTAAAGCAAGAACGTGGTTTTTACCCTGGAACACACTTTGTTTTATAATTTTCATATCCGCTACATTTTAAAACCGATGAACTTTGAGCGCTTAAACCTCAAGTATTAGCATTTCCGAAAACGTATGTAGAAAGTAAGTTTGAAATGTTAACTTGCTTAGGCTTATAGAAAATAAAAAAAAGCATGACAGAAAGTTAGCAATTAGTTACCCACCGGACAATCCAACATATTCTGCAATTTCTCCTCGGCACTTGCTTTCTCTGTATCTCGCAGTAACACGTAAACTTTGGCAATTTTCGGACAACGATATATAAGCTTTTCCACGAAAACCTGTAATTGATGACATGAACAAAATTATTCTACATCAGACAAAAGCTATTGTAAAAAAGTTTACTTTTATATAATAATAATAATGTAGTGTGAAATATACACCTCGTTTAGTGCTCTCACGGAGGCCGCGCCGCAATGTGATTTGAGAACAATTGACAATTTTATTTATTTACGTTTATTCAATGTACTTATAATGGTATCACATTTGTAATAGTTTTAACACCATCTTATTTAATTGTATTTCTAACTGACACATTATTTAATTTTAATTACGTTATTTGGTATTTCTTATTCTGTTTTCTTATAATCTATAAAAAATATTTTATTTTATTAGTTGACATAATATAATTTTTTTATGGAGATGTTGTTTCACTAGTATTTTATGTATAATTAATTAGTATGTGCTAAGCGTTGCACAGCTCAGGTCCGTCCATGGATATCGCGAATTATTGTAATTAAATAGAATTAAAGATAAAATTGTAGAATTTATACACTCAATTATTCAGTAAAACTTACATATTTTTGTGGTTACGTGGTAATAATTTGACAATAATTGATATTGTTAGAAGTTATATCATGCTATTTAGGGTGATTCATACTGCTATAATTTTTAATATCTTTATATTCAAATCTTAATGATATCTCATGCAAATAAAGGTTTGAATCACAAAAAAACAAATAATTAATATAATTTATTTAAGTAACTTTTGCTCACAATGAGAGCTGTTGAGACCATAATCCACGACGTTATGCATCTTTTCATCGGTCATTTGGTTTTTTTAGGTTTTTATATATATTTTTTATTATTACATAATTTGACAAATAACGGCGTGCAGGGTTCAATTGCAAACGGTGTTAGGGGCTCTTTTAACCCTTGAATTCAAACCTACCATTAGCTGAACATCGATCGGGGTAATGACATCTAGTTACTCCCAATAATAATCGCTGACACACGTTTAAAATCAACAGAAGTGTCACCGGGAACGCGTCGGAGTACAATAAAGTGGTACTGCTGACTGTGACACATCATCGAGGAGCTCGTTTGCTTGTTTGTAACGATTTTAGCGTTACTAATTTTGAATTAGTGAAATATAATATATTTTCTACCTTTCCTAGGAAACCCGTGCCGCCGGTCACAAAGACACACTTTCCATCATAAGCGTCGCTTATTGGCTGGTACGTATTGCTTGTGGACATTGTGGAATCCATATTCTGTATGTAAAAGAGATGTATTGACATAAATCGTTACAGAATTAATCCGTCATGTGTCAAACAAGAGTGGATACTCGTATACGTATCTCTCTCTCTCT
>DWPT01002727.1:0-15653 GCA_018251895.1 Agathymus mariae mariae | reverse complement strand
TGTTTAATTCTTATAATCTACGAGTATATGAATTTGTCTTCCATTATTTCAGAACCATACTTATCTGCAATTTCTTTTTTCTTAAAAGTAATAGTCACACGATGTTATTTATAAAAAAAATTACTCGTCTAAATACATTTTATTTCAAGTCATCCAAAACAGATTAAGATCAGTTATAAAAATATCATGGCAAAGATTTTATTAACCTAAGAACTAATCTAAGAAATTGACAAGTATAGTCCTGTCGTTGAAACTGTGTTGTTGATGACTGACTATGCAACTAAAAATATATTATAATCATCAAAGAACACGCTTCTCACAAGTTGTTTATTTTATGAGTCGTTAACGTTGGGGATGTGAGGAGCTTTTAATGTTGCCTCGAGGGGAAACCAATTTTCATATCAACCAGTATTTGCTTATTTAGAAAAACATTAATCTCTTGAAATAAACTTTGATTACTGTGAGTCAAATATGTTTGAGTGGTGGGTGTACATGTTACGTTTCATGTTTGTATATTAAACAAATACCAAACCAAAATGTAAATACATGTAAAGCGTGTAAATTTTACGAAGTAGTTTGATAGACGATGTTTTTTTTTGTTTCGTACACAAAACTATAAAATATTTTTAATATCTGGCGGCAATTACGTTCGTTATAAATATTAATAGTTTTGGTTCATAAATACGTACTTTGTTAATAACTTTACCTTAGATCCGGTAGTGAGCCCTGTCCCCAATCTAGCATATTGGAACCATCGTCTAGATAGAACATATATTGCGTACATATGAAATGAGTCGAGCCACTCAGATGTCATACAATCATTTCTAGTTGCGTATATTATTATATGTATGTGGAAATAAAAAAACTATTTTAAAAATAGAACAATGAAATCGAAAAATTCTGACATACAATTACGAGTACGTTAATCAAATTTCTAAAGCATTAACGGGTACAGATGTGTCGCTTTTTTGTTTTAATTCCAGTTTCGTTTTACGTTTCTTTGTAGATACTTGGTTAATAATTTATCATTATATAAAAAAAAAACTCCCAAGATGAAGACCGAGAAGAAACGAAAATAACATCGAAGTCTTGTTAATTAAGATTCTTCCTTTAAAAAATGTCATTCTACAATCTTGTTCCTAACCATATGTGCGGCACAACAAAGCCCATTGTCCTGTACTTTTATGGATTCAGCATCAGTTTTGTCTTTAAATAACTGACAGTAGTATTAAATGCTTTAAATGTAAAGTAATTATGCCCTGTAAATGCTCAGAATAGTTGGCATGGAATATTATTGTCCCTTTTTTGTGTCTTTAACAATTGTAGTTGAATGACACTCCATCCTGTGAAGCTTTTATTACAAATACAATTAAACATTCTCCACAGTTTCTAGGTCTATGCGTTTAGATAGTGATATTACGTCTAAATAAAGTCAATTACTGATTTCGTGATCACTCGGCTAGTTTAAGATTGCACAAAAGAAGACTCGAAAAACAGTAAGGCTTGTTTTGACGATGTGTACACTAATTTACTCTCTCCTGTGTTTTATATGCAAATGGCTAATATTTCTCAGTTACATAATTCTTCGCTGAAATGTCTGTCCAAATGCAATTGCCTTCTATCGTGCTTCCAATAATATTGTTACAATAATGTGATGTAGTTAATGGTAAATCATGACAAAAAGTATTCATATTGCATCGACAAAAGAAAAAAGTAAGGGGTATGCGAGAATGATTATGGAAATAAATTGTGAGATACCCAGTTATAGATGATAGTGCCGGCCACTCGCGGTGTTGTATAGCGTATTGGCTACATTTTGAGTTTCTGATACTGTTATATCAGTGATGGTAAAATAAATAAACATATAATTCCATCAAGTAAAAGCTTTTAATTTGTCTTAACACGTATCAAATTATTACGTAATTTTATTAATTTACCCAGAAAAACTTCTATAACACGTTTATCTAGACAAAGGAGAATGACTTGTAGAAGTAGAAGCCAATTTAAAATTTCACGTATAAATAAACATACATTTTGTAAGGTGATGAAACAGATGATTAAATTATTTGAAAATATAGAGTACGGTTTATGAAAGTTAAGTTGTTAGACGCCTAGTTAAAGATGTACTGCCGCCGGGAGCCACGGGAGGCCGGCCTCCCACTGGGATGTAATCGAATCTTGTGCGCTTAGTATCTTAGGCCGTTAGTAACATTGCCAGGTCTTTTCTGAAATCAATCTTGAGAGCGTCTTAATTTTTAAATCCTTATTGAGAGTTATTACTTTTATCATACTCGCTTGATAATCGACTTGAAATTTGACTACAAATATTGTCATATTTATTGAATATCCTATGTGATCATATCTTTAAAATATCATCTACAGAAAATTAAATACCCGTGATAATTGAAAAAAAGGGATCTCATGAAATTGATTAATTAATCTGAGGACAACAACAAGTACATTGCAGAACAAAATTGTATTTCCAGGGTTGCGCAATTATTCAAGTTACCTCTAATGAGCATAACGCAGGCGATATACAAAGGGCCTTGCCTGAAAGTTAAACGAGTAATTTGCAAACATTAGTTACGATTTACTGACTAAACAATTTTATAACACGAAGCAAATAAAGATATAGTTTTTCAATGGAATTATTAGATTTATTCGAAACATAAGATGTGACCGTGATCTATGTGTCAACAAAGATGTTGTCTTGTTTAAAATTGTAACAATGACGTTTTAAATTTCTTCTATTAATAAGATATCTAGCAGAATATAAATGTATATACATAGCTATATTATGTAGCATGTTTAGAAGTATATACCATCATACATTGTGCTTGCGGATTGTTGCAAAGTAAATTAATAGATACTAATTTAATAGCTATATTAATTGTAACTATTGAATAAAAAGTAACAATTTTTTAACCAAAATAATCGATTTTATTTATATTACTTGTTTCTATTGTAAACTAAACTGAATTGAATAACTCGTTGCAAGTTGCGCGTGCGCCGGCTTCGATTACTGCGTCGGTCCAATAACTCAACCCAGTATCGGCAAGTGCCGTAGGTGTCAAATAGAATTGCTAATAGTTGAAAGGTGTTCACTTGTGTGTTGTGAAATATTAGCGTGGGATATAGCTACCTTCGCTTCGTTGTGCAACCGACGAAGCCCTTTCATGGCCTGCACGTCCTGTAATTCTAGTCTCTGGTGGCTTCACATCGCGCACAAACATGTTCAACGACAACTTTCTAATTTCGTCTGCGCAGATTATCCGATACTGATTTGAACTGAAAATCACTTTGGTTTACTGATCGTTTTAAAGAATTGATTCTCTTCAAATCCAATTAGGTAGTATGCTTTTACAATACTTTCATAAAGATTTGAATTTAATTCTTTTTGATTACACTCTGATTACTTATTGAATCTGTATCCTATTTTTGATTTTATGTAATCATGCGAACCATATTTATATGCAATCGTTGACATTTATGTCTTCATTGATGCGTCTGTTATTAATTGTGTATCCAACGACTGATTAAGGTAATTTTCACATAATATATTCGTTTTGTCGAGACGATGACCCATAGTTATGCTAGAATCACGAGCCGCTGCCAAGTTTTTTATCAAATCTCGTCGATATTTTGATATATTTCGAATCAATGTTCACCAGATGAGCTATTATAATATAAATCTAAACATAAGCGAATTCTGATGTCACGGTTTGTGCACTCAATATATCGTGCCACCTCTAGGTAAACAATAACGTGATTCCAGCAAATAGCATTGTAAATAATCGTTTATGTGACTGGCACCTGTGGGCCGACAACTCGTAAGATCTTATCTCACTCCACGAACTTCACTGAATGCTGTCGATGCACTCGTGACGCAATGCTATTTCGAACGATTGGGACGCACCTTATGCATTTGTACATAACATGCAACCTCGCCTTGATTTTCACGTATATGGGTACATTGTATTTAATGTTTTCTTACTTATGTGAACGATATAAAATTGTCTTTTAAATATTTCTGTGAAGTGTTGTTTTTTTTATTTATACGTGAAATTTTATAACATACAATTAACCTTGTTCTTCACAGTATGGCAACTGCATTAGTACTGTTACGTTATAATAGCACTAGGTTTATAATTTGCTGCGTCAATTAGCGCTGCAGTACTCAGGATGGCCGAGTAAAACATGGTATAAATATATTCAAATAATATCGTTGTCTTAAGAAAAAAAGATATATTTTTAGCCAAACGGATAGTCGTCAGTAGACGTAGTAAATGTGGAGAAATAAAAAAAATCAATTTTAGTAGAAAAATATCGATTTTAATACAAAAAAACGATTTCAGATTAGTTATCGATAAAATATCGTTTTTTTTTTGTTTTGTTTTTGTACATCTTAACCTAAAAGTTAACTGATTTAAATTAAACATCGATATTTTCAACCGAGCCTAGCTAATACTATGATATCGACCGCTTCAGTTCAATCCAAGGCCGCAAAGTACTCGCCTCACGATTATAAATGCCCGCCGCATCTCGCTACATGACAGACATACCGTCAAATGCAAATAGATTTCTCAATGTTATTTATTGGCATTTCAGTGTAAATTATTACCGTTTTCATATAATTTTCCATCAAGATATTAATTGCTGAGCTAGTAGGTGCTGTATAGTCGATGAAATTAACTCGAGTTTTGTTACATATGACATACTAAATGTTATTGTGACGTCACTGCACTGACACTGCATTATTGAAAAAATGTGCACGCATGGACAGCGCAAAGATAGGTATATGATTGCGTTCCATCTGGTGTTATATGGCCACTGCATCCACCTGCCAGCAAGCTTCAATCAGTATTAATCGCAGTTGATTACAGATGATTCGGTACTCTTAAGGATTGATTTGAAATACCGCTTTTCTCGAGATGGATGGCCTCAACATTTGTCAAACAGAAACACGTAGTTCCTTCCTTTTTGGCCGTATTGGGGCGGCCTAGAATACTCCCTCCAATTCCAAAAGAGGCGACAGAAGCCAGCCTGCTTGGTGGTAGGTCTTCGTGTAAGGATTATATTATCAATATTATTGTTAAGTCGTTAATATTATTATTGGTATTATTATCTTTTCGTGAAGCCTACCTGGCTAGCTACCACCACCCTCCTGCTTGAGTCAGCCGCCAAATGACTCGTCGTGTTCAATCTGGGGGCTTGACAGGCAGTACCTTCTTTTTTACCTTCTTCTCATTTCCTGGCCGACAACGCATCCCATGACCATTTACAATCAGGTGGATCGTCTGCTCGTTTGTCGACTATTACCATAAAAAAAAACACTTGCTTCGTGGATGAGATAGCGAATATGGTGATCATATACATATCGTATATCCTACCTGATCATGATATATAATATCACAAAACAGATCATAGGACATTCACGTCCTCCATTTTTCAATAAATTATTTAAATTTTGGTAATCTTGGTTTGTAAAAAGCAAGCTTTTTATTAACACAAGCGCTCATAACTCGGTCATCAGAAATCGACACACAGATAGTCGAAAATTTAAAAAGTATAGATGTATTGGCCTCTATAACATTTCAGTTTGTAGTCACTATTTAAAAAAAACTAAAAAAGGTTTTTACTAGTATCTAATAATTAATATGTTTGCCATTAGTTAACAAATACTGGTAACATCGTTACTTCCGTCCGAAAAAATCTCGAGTTTCTCTCACGTCGCGCACCCAAAGAAATTTTACTTTGAAAACTTTATTGTTTACTAGAAAACTGTTCTCGCTTAGCGTCAGGAAAACTACACCATACGCTTAGAAATAATACATGCATTGTTCTAGGACTGAGTTTTTTTCGTTCTATGAATAAGAAGTATTTGTCGCTTTTTAATTTATGGACAGATTTCAATAAAACGAACTTTAATTATTAAGTGATGCTCACTGCAATACATTAGTGAAAAGCATAATGAAATCTATTAAGCCGTTTCAGAGATCTCAGATTCCATGTTTGGTTATTTTCATGATACATTATTAATTTTATATGCATACATATATATTTTATCTAAACAACCGTTCTTTACTGTGTTATGTTACATCCAGTGAATCGTATCCCTTTTTTTACGTGGGGAAACCCACATGGGTCCCTCCGTCTTTGAGGTGCACTCGATAATGTTACTAATTCTTGCTTATCAGTGTATTGTGTACTGAAGACTTAGCTCTGGAAGTGTTAAGCCTATTGCTGATATTTACTAGCATATCTGAATCTTCGTCAGTAAATTTAATCGCATTGTCTAAATTTCAGTACAGTCAGCTCTATCTAGCGATTTATGGTATGGGCTATTCATCTATTGCTCATTGTAGTGAAGAAGAATAATGGTTCTATAAATCAGATAGGTTTCCTCTTTGCTGAATAGAAGGGCCGGGGGAATAGATAGGCATTGACGTCTTCACTCGCTATTTACTTGTAAAGAAACTGTTAGCCGAAAATACAATTATAGATGCTAACTTTGCTAGACTTACTAATAGAAATAAGATTTCTCTATTATTTAAGCATAGTTTGTTGTAGGAAAACCCTAAGTTAACAAACTAACGAGATCTTTTTATTGTACTTTGTTAAGAAATACTATTAAATTACAAAGATTTAAGACTCAAAGGTTACTCACACCGTCCGCGGTACACTAAAAAAAAAGTTTTGACAGCCCTTGACTTACACAATAGACATAAAACTAGCGCGTGCCTATTTTAGAAAAGCCTCCGTAGAACGCAACTTAGGATTGGAATTAAAATAACAATAAATTTTATTCCTAGTATATAATATTATTATTCGATACGATTTCACCCTCTCAAAGGTTGTCTGAAGATCTCTGTGCCCGTTTTTATATTGATATATTATCCCTTCGTTACAAATACAGGCAATATATTCATTTGTTATATTTTAAGGATGTCTAAGAGTGCGCATTCTTTCATCCTTTATCACCTTATCTAAGAAAAGTCTCTTGTTTTCTCCAGGTTTTTCTATTGCTTATAAATCACATGTACAGAAGAAAAACTATTTATGACACTTTTATTACCTGAACGTGTAATCATGTATTGGAATACTTGGTTGGTTAATTTGGAATTTTGCACACATATCAAAAACCGAGGACAAAACTAAAAATTCATGTTTTTTAATTGATATTGTCAGGGTAATAAACAGACACAGAATAAAATGTTGTTTTTAAACATCATTTCTCAGTAGAGAGGCTCAGTAAAGTCTTTCACGCTGCACCCATTTTTACTGCGTAAAGGCGAGCCGCGCCCCTCAATTGAAAATTTACCGTAAAGTGAATAATTAAAGCATTGCCGCCCCATGTAAAATTGAACCACTTCAGTTGAAGAGTTCTAATGTCTAATAGGTGTCTAAGTACCTGAGTACTCAATTGTGATACACGGAATGTTGATTGCCTTAATTACCCTCTCACTGGAGGTCGAAGAGTCCGGGCTTCAAACAAACTAAAGGTTTACAGTGACGGTATAGAAATGACGTTTGAGAAAACTGATTCAAGCTCTTTCTCCACTATAACCTGCAGTAACCAATCGTATTTAAACTCGCGGACATATTTATAACAGTAATTAAATACACGATATTAGAATTCGATAGAATCCATGAGCGCGGTAGTTTAATGGTGTTAACATGAAACACCTGTTTAGAGATATTTTACGTCGATATTCCCTAAGCGGCATTGTCCGTAAACAGTTTCAATCAATATCATTGATTACACATTTATTGCTATTCCGAATGCTAGTCCATGTGAGTGATAAATAGAGTCTATTGAGTAGTAGAAGGATTTCATCTTAGAAAATATTTCGCATTATAAATCATAAAGAATGTTTGTGATGTAATGAGTTCTTTAATTTCAGCCCGAACGATTCACGAGTTTAGTTTTAACGCTTTGTGTTTTATTTGTCAAAAGTATTTCATTGTTATTTTCAAATTTTGACCTCCAATGTTATATTTATATAATTTGTTCACCACAGTATACTTCCATTACATTTCAACGTCTATTATCGAGTACATTTATAGAAAACTAGGTGTAACAGATATACAAACAGACAAGCTAATAGTGCTATAAAGTTTCCTTACTTTTTAATTGGAACCCTGATTAATATATATCGTACATACCTTTGTCATGTCCACAAGCAGCTACAATATCTCTCGAAGTTGTACTGCATTAAACTATTCATGGAATTTCTAATCGTAGTCACATATTTTATACATAGTTACGTCGACTAATGACAGGATGTTGCAACTTCATATCACCGAAGCAATTTTCCCGTCGCATACATAAACAACGAGTTATTACGCACAATATATAAACTGGAAAGCGATTATATAAATGATGTCGTGCTCTATGGACAGAGTGTTACACCATCGCGTTTGTCCGTGTTACATATACATTTTTTTGGTTTTTTAACGGTTACATACTCACACGCCCGCGTTAGGTTAGGTGAGGCATTTCAACAGACACATGACCCGAGAACAAACATTCACCTGTCACATAAATGTTTGCCCCGGCCGGGAATCGAACTGCGAACCGCGCTCGGCAGGCAGGGTCACTGCCAACTGAGCTATGATTTTAACATACGTCATCCCATGAGGTAGGTACACATTATAGTGTTGTTTTCAATGTTTTGAATTTTGCAGTAAAATAATCCTGTATTTTCATTTTCAATTTTTCATAGACATTTCAAAACTTATGTTTTCGTATTAGATTTCCTGTAATCAGTTTGACGACCCTCTAGTTCGGTTGTCGGTGATGCTAGTTGCCGAGTGAGTGGTCCCGGTTTCGACCCCGACCTGGGGAGACATTTCGGATTGACGGATAAAAATTTGTTCCCGTGCATGGGTGCTTGTGATGTAATTTTTGTATACGTCCATCCCACCCACAACACAGGGAACTCTAGTGCGGCGGTCTGAGTGCGTGATCGTTTTATTAAAAATGAGTGAAGAACTCTGTTCATGCTTATTTTTTCATAATTTAAGTCTTATTATTTTGGAGCATAGTTATGTTCAGTGCACGTCATTTAATCACTTTCAAACTATAAATTTCAAGATTGTATAAAAATATATATGTCTTTCAAAAGAGGCCATTCATTTGATATGTGATGCGCTCAGCAATAGTCATTATTTTATGCCCCAAAGGTTAGTTGCTATTGAAACTCGTTCATTTAATTTTTCGTCGCAAATCGCTTCTGTTCTTCCTTTTAGTAGATTCAATGAAAATTAAATGTAACTAGCAAATTGTGAGTTACATACACGAGTGATTCTAAAAGGTTTCTGATTTTTCATTAGCCAGGTTCCGGTCATGAAACAAAACAAAGATTTCTAGTTACCTATTTTTATTTTAAAACAAAAGAGATAGCTCTGAAAAACACAGATATACCGAATATGTACATGTGCCGGATATGTTCATTACGCACGTAGGGTGTACCGTGTGTTGCCGGTTCGGATAGTGTGTACGTAGTTTTACGTTTATTGCAAGGTGTCGATTACACCGGACGCAGCCGTGTGCAAATTGCAAAATGACTATCGCCGGCTTCGACCGAGAAACCTAATGAGTGCTTTGAGATACAACTCCCTTAAATTAGCCGTGCCCTTAAGCTAATCAATTGCTTTAATCTACTTACATTGCTCTTACCTTATGTTTCTCAAAGTGAGGATACCTTATGTCTCTCTAAGTGAGAGTTAACGCCTCATTGGTGGTACGGAAGCGTTAACATCTGACGGGACACGACTCGGCAATGGTGCGATTATGAGTCGTAACGATGAGCTGAATGGCGCAACATTTTTTTTAATTATAACAGCCGGCATACGAACGGGTAGGTCACGTTATGGTAAGTGGTCGCCAATGCTTGTGCATATCTGTAGCACCTAAGATGTCGCAGATGTGGTGGCGATCAAAAGTTAACTTAATTATCAAGCTTCTTACAAAATGGTTTGCTGATATTTGTTATTTCAATAATTACGTATCGATTGTAAAATGCACTTAATATTATAATATGGAACCTTTAGCAACAATAATTTCATTAACTCTAAAATGCGTATTATTTTTTAAGAGGCTCCAGAATATTTTTTAATGTTAAAGTGGACGATGGGCAAAATAAGTTTGAGAATCTGTGGTATGATAGAATATACCGCTGTTGTACCGATGCGGAAACGGGCTATATTAATTACTTGTACTTGCAAATATTTTAACTTAACTAATGTCGTCATAGTCATATCGCGACCCCGACTAGTGTTGTCTCAGATGAATCGTATGGAAGTTTCATAGTGAGCGGCTCTAAACCAACCTCGCCTGCTTTTCGTAGGTACGGCGATCATCCATGGTGATAAGATACTTTACTTCCCGAAATAGGTATCCGCCGCTTTCTAAATGGCCATTTCAAAAACGTGTGCCTCGTTTTCCTTTTGCATGGCAACGCATCGGTACATTTGACTTTGCATTGCACGATGTCTTTTGTGTTCGGATGTCAAAGAGCAGCGGTGACACTATCAGTAGCTAACTGTTGTCAACAGTTGACGCAAAAGAATGTAAGTCTAACAATAAAAAGTCGTAAATATTAACTAATTGCTTAATTTATTGCATAAGATAACGAAAGTGTTTGTGATAAGGTTCAATGTCAAATGGCGCCATTAAAAATTGCAACAGCTGTAGTCATCGCATTAAGGATTGTTATCATGCATTAACATGATGTAATAACTATGTCAAAGTATTTGACAGTTAAAAACAAGTAACCAATTTTAGCCGACTTCGATAAAGGAGGAAGTTTTCAATTCATTTGAATATTTATTTTTTGTGTTGTAACCTCAGAATTTCATAATTTATTAACCAATTTGGAAAAATCCTTTTATGTTTAAGATACTGACTATACTTTTCGCTTGAACCCACCTAAGTTTGGAGTAAAAATGCTACCCAAAGTTTAGTTTCTACTTGTACAGTCAACCGCATTTTTTCTGCTAGCTGTTATCAATTTTTCTGAATGTGTACGGTCGTAGGCACGAGTAATATGCGGGCATTTTCGCTAGTGCAAGATATTTTTAATGAAACTCGCGATGGAGTATAGCAAATTAGTAAAAGGCGAATAGGTTTTTATCTACACGGCACGTTTTTGTTTATCTTAATGTGTATTTAATTATCTCATATTGCAACATAATGTGCTCTGATTTCTTAATGTGTTAGGAGCTATGAAAACGATAAGTGTGTCTGACAGCCTTTTAACTTGGACGACATATCAAAGTGTATGAGACATCTACATACGTTTTATTATACGTAAAATCGGCAAATCTGCCGGCAGTTTTCTTATATTCGTACGCGCCAAAACGATGTTAGAATGCGCATATATTTTTATATCGTACATATAATAAACATTTAACCGATCTCTTTCTATTCTATATTATATATTATATTCCTATTTTATTATTTATAAAGGATATATAAGAAAAACTATTATTCGGGACCTTTATTAACGCAATAGAATCGAAAAGAATAGTTGTTAGATTTTTGTCTGTGCGTGTTTGTGCGCGTCATTCTGAAAAACATCATAACCGATTTCGTTATGGTTTTCACGTGTAGCAGTAGGCGTTTCATTGAAATCCGTCGATAATTTAAAAAAAAATTTATATAAATTATTATATTTCTAGTTCATTGAACGAGACAATCTTAAATCCTAAAACAATCCTATTTCTAAGCGTAAAGCGTAGTTTTTGATAAGCGAAGCGAGAGCGGTTACTAGTGTCAAATATAAATAAGTAACGGTGGCCAAGAGGTTTGAACGTCGGCCGCCCGAACGGGATACTTGGGTTCGAGTCAATTTAATTTAGGATACTTTTTATCCCGGGAAATACATCTGTTCCCCTGGGATAGGACACAAAAGTTAATATGGACATTTTACTAAGAGGGCCGCAAATAACATTATGACTGCAGTTATTGTAATGAATTAATATGTTTCTAATATATGGAGCTAGACGATTCCTATTTCTAAACGTATGGCATAGATTTTCCGGAGATGAAGCGACGACCGGGTCCTAATTTAAATGCAATCTTAATATCCTTAATACTAATCTTAATATATATTTTATTTACAAGAGAAAATTGCTTTTAATTGTAATAAGTAATTTATTACATTTGTTATTTGGCGATGAATAAACAAACCGGTATTTCTTCAGTTAATTTAGTCGCTGTATCTATGTTAAGTTTCACCATACACAACGAACGCCACATTTAGCGGCTGCATACTAATTCATTGTTTGCTTTTGTTCCAGGTCAGTATCTAATTGTTCTACATCTGGATTATTTGGTAAGAATTATAAACAATTGTGGATTGTTTATTCAAACTGTTTATTATAAAAAAATAATATGTACGACATATAAAATTTTGGTGTATTATAATTATTCTTATACGTGTACATAATTCGATAGAAATCAAAAGTAGTTTTTACTGCAAATCACATATAAACATAAATATTAATAGCTTGTCGTGAGACCGGTATAAAACACAAAAAAATGCTGATTTTGTTTATAATACGGGTCATAGACTTCAACTTAATTACGTCACGTATAATAAACATACGTGTACAACGCGGTCATGTAAATTCAACGTACGTGCATTGCCGCGTCGTGTCGCACCGGTGCGGTGGGGCGCATCGGGGGGTACCAGAGAGGCATTTTAAAACAATACAAATGAATGGAAATGTTATGACGTGTTTTCTATGTTCCCTTAAATTATATAAATTTAGCGTTTTCCTTTCTTTCATTAGTATTTCAGTCTTATTCATGGGAATATCTTTGTCAACCAAAATGTTATATCAAATTCAATAAAAAAATATGGTTAAATATTTATCTTTAGTAGTTACCAAATCAATAAGTCTGATCTTACTTTGACCTACAAGATCTGTGCTTCGACAAAAAATGGCGTCGCATCATACAAATTAGACAATATCAAAAATTGATCCATCCTGTCTTTTGGTTTTGTGTAATTTATCCATTTATCACTTATCTAAATGTGGTAATTTTTCGTTTTCAGTCTAGCATTCACTAAATTTGTCACATGAGACTTTCCATTGTTACAACCATAACATTAACATTTACATGTTAACCCTTATAAGAACATCTTAACAAGCGAACGCCTGTACCTTAAACACTTAATTTGTATAAATAATCTATTTAACGGCAGCAATAGGTAATAAGATAATATTAATTTTAAATAAAAATTTGATCATTCTAAAACTGTTCATAAAAATGTTAAATTTTCCCAATGAACTGAATGTCAAGACTATTTTGTCGTCATATTTTTTCATCACCCAAATATATGCCGGCAACTTAAAGGCGCCTCAAAATACCAGTAGCGTTACTAGGTTGTGATACAACCAAGTGTGTCATATGGTTGTCTAGCTGTACCCCAACTGGTTTAAAATCGAGCCGATGAATGGACACCGGTTTCATTGATTCGTTGCGATGATACTTTAAGCTGTTAAGCGAGCTTTAACCATTACCCGTAGGCTTGTTGAAGCTTTTAATTTATTAAAAAACGGTGTATATATTTTTATCAATGACCGACACAAACGACCAGACGTGTCACCTTATGGTTAGTTATTCCGTTGTCCATGTGCGTCCGTAAATTTCAAGGGATCCCCAACGCGTTTCCAACTGGGATGCACGCCAGTGATTGGTATGTTCAACATAATGTCTAATTATCGCACTCCTGAGCTTGATTATCTTCCCAAAGCATAATGATCAAAGGGCACATCCACTATGCTTGTCAGATGACGATATGCAGACTTTACCCACTTTAAATTTTATCTACTTTATCTGATCATCGACAAGTTGATTTGAATAAGCAAACAACTCGAGTAAATAATTAAAATCGCACGTGTTTTTGTCCATTGCCCGTTAGTGATGATCAAACAATGACGTATGCAAGTTTTAGACACAAAAAGGTCTAAATACACTTATACTACGCCAATAAGAACAAAGATACTGACGTCCTTTGTGCACGCGCTCGGTGTACCGTACGCTGCGGTGTGGTCATGTCTTTTTTTTAATTTTCCCATGGCAAGGTCCGTTGTCATGACGTTTTTTTTATTTTATGGCGTGTTTACTGTTACGCCGCTTTACTCCTCGGAATTGGTTGTGTCAACCCCTTTATTGAAACCGGGTTTGTGAACTGTGTCCATTGAGATCGAAACGCTACTGTCTCCGATTAATTAGCTGCATCATATTTTTATGTCCCTACATTTAGTCTAGCTGTAAACTGATAAGAATGGATGTTGACTGACGGATTGAGTGATTTCAAAATTGGTACAGTCTAGAACGCTTGGCTCTACAACGTGTTGATATTACTACGAGCAAACACTGAAGCAGATGCTGCTGAAACCAACTTGTCTACAAAAAAAATTACCGTCATCTTAAAAAAAACAATGCTCGTTTTCGTTGTTTTCCAATGAAGTGTCGCAGCAATATGTATGCAACTACAACATCTATAATATTTATAACGAGATTAACGTACGAATGTACATTGGAGTACGCGTAATAGCGTTACACGTAAATCGTCCCCGAACGTTTGCGGTAACAAGGTTCACAGCGGTTATGGCGTCCGTGGCTACGTTGCGAAGCCGAGAGCACATCCGCATGCACTTCCGGTCCGATGGAGCGCGGGAAATGAATTCGAACTCGTAACGCGATGTTTATGACGTCCAGTGTTTATCGAACGGCGGTGCAATTTACACGATCGCGTGTTGTGCTATGTATGGATCGCAGAATATTGTATGACTAAGTATCAAAGATACTAAAGCGAGAACACTTCATTTCTGGAAGCATAATAACCCAGATGATCACGAATAACGCCGAACTCGATACAATTATTATTAGGCGTTTCATAAATTTTTATGTTCATCATATTTCATATCATATCATATAGTTTTCAACATATTTGTATCACGTTACAAAGATTGTTAGATATACTTTCTAATGAAAACAAATTGCCTGAAATTGTATCATTGTACAAATATTTATTATAATACGCATTCACTTTAATAAGTAGGTTGTATACTCACTAGAAACGCCAAACTACTAAACAAACGGATAATGCATTAATCATTCATAAAAAATATATAAACCCGTTTCATTTTAGAACTTCGCATATACTATGATTTATAGACACTTATTAGTCCCCTAAAGTATTTGCTGGCTTCAATAAGGGGCGTCGATGACGCGAACGGCTTGCGGCTTAGCGTACGTGTGAGCACTCCGAGCGGGCAAGAGGGCCCTTGATTTAGACAGACGTCGCTACGTTGAAAATGAGGAAAATCCTAGATTAAAAAACGCTTCGCCTACCTTGGCTGCTAGCTGATGCAACTTTTATATAATTTTACGGAAATACATGTTGTTTTTAGAAATGTGAATAGATCACGTTGTTGTAATTGCTTGACTAATATTAGGTGTTTGGGTTTATAGTATTATTACACGTGCGTGCAGGTGATGTTTTTTTTTATGGTAATAGCCGATAACCGAGCAGACGAGCCACCCGATGGTAAGTCATCGTCGCCCATGGACATCAGCAAGACCAAAGGTATCACTGATGCGTTGTCGGCCCGGAAATGAGAAGAAGGTA
>DWPT01002726.1:0-15657 GCA_018251895.1 Agathymus mariae mariae | reverse complement strand
ATGAGAAAGCAAATATCCCTCATCGCACTATTACAGCAGTGCAATTACCCTTGCTTCTTGTGTTTACCGTTACTCCAAAGGGGCATTGTGCGACTAAATTAGTTTTTGATCAAGTAACTATTATTAAAGGTCATATTCAAGGTTTATTTATTTATTATTACTAGATCTACAATAAACATATTAGAACATAAATTACAGCGCATAATAAAGCTTTGTCTATAATTTTATTTTAAGTGAACACGCTTACATAATGATGCTCGTGTGATATTACAGTTTTATTATAAATTCGATTATATAATGAATTTTATTTATTTCTTTATGAACACTTTATCAATTATTTAACCTGTACACGTTAAAATACAAGTTTTAAAAAAAAACTAAATTTTATTCAAAGATTAGGTTTTATTATTAGAGATGAACTTACTGCTCCAGTGCAGATTGGTGAGGCTAGTGGTTATTATATAAATATTATATTGTATATAATAATAAATCCGCAGCCACCTGAAGATTTTGTAATGTAAATCCTTCTGAAGGCAAAGTTTACAAAACTATTTTAGTGAATCCGCATGGATCAATACCTAACTAATATATTTGACATGTAATACTCCACCGACAAGAAATCATAATTTTAATAGAGCTGTAAAATTACGAAATTATTTCAAGATTCATGCTACAGGAAGCTATACTGGTAGACTTTTTTTGACGGCCCAATTGAGGCCATTCAAAGCTCCTTACGGCTTCTGACCGAAGTATAGATTGCAACAATTTTTTATAATCCCGTTAAACCCGTAGAGACATTTATACCGTACCCTTAGAGACATTTATAAAATTTTGATGACATCGAACCGTTTGTCATAGAAATGATAAACATAAAAATACTAGTTTAACGGTCAATCTCACAATCCGGCAATATAACGCTCACTATTAATATATATGCTGCCCATGTGCGTAGGATGACTGCGGAGGATATTTTGATAGATCCTTCATAAACTCGTCAACAGACCCATCCATAGAATTATGTTTTATATATTTTCCCCGAAAACAAAAAAGGTAAACTTGCCATTAACATACAGCAATAACACAACGAAACAACATCTGATCCCCATATCTTATTTGAATCTAGTGTGACATGTTACTTGTCACGTTTTCAATGGGCTGCCTCAAACAAAATGGAGTATTTTCGACGCAGACGATGACTGACACCATCGATCTACTTAGTTGAGTAATGATGAGGCATTTTATAGACCAAAAAAACAAATTCACTTTATGGATGTTTAGTACGGTCGATATTCTCTTAGTTTATTGAAGTAAACCACCAAGTACGAGTTAGGAAAAACAAATTAGGATTGTAAAAATTCATCAAGGACGCGAGGTTTTGGACGTGGACAGCGTAAAATATAACTTTTTTACGAATTATGTTGCAGAATTTGGTAGATATATCAAACTGATATATTCATTGCCATCTTCTACTGCGGATAAATCTTCTGTCGGGATAATTATTGTCTCCCGATCGAGCACTAGAATTCGTAGCTGTATTGAACTGTCGTTGGAAACTAGGATAATTAAATTCCCTTCTCATCCAACATAGTTGTATCTCTGACAATGTCGGGAAACCCAAGCAACACTTTCTAAACAGGAGATACTAGCGGAATATAAAATAGGTATGTGAAATATTCATATTTAATTTTTCAAACATGTCGCTAAATGAAGGCACGTATTAACTTAAATATTTTTTATTTTAGTTATATCGGTATCGGTGTGGATAAAGTATATTACAGAGTTCCGCGTACAACGGATAGTCATGAATTAAAACCTTTATTTGCTATTAGTAAATGTCGCACTAATGCTGAATAACGTTCACCTTCATATCAGTTAATGCGTAACTATGATGATCACTTTAATAGTGTAGTCCTAATTGATATTCGTCTCAGTACTTTCAAAAAATAGTTGTTATATCCCATAGCAATAATAAGTAATGCAATCAAATGTGTTATTATCAATAAAATATAAGTAACAACAACCTATGCTATGCATGTATAGAAGTATATACCATCATACACTGTGCTTGCGGATTGTTGCAAAGTAATTAATACTAATTTAATAACAACATATTTATGCAAAGTAACGCCTGATGCTATCAAGTATAACGTCAATATTCACAATACAAAACAAAAACAGTATTATTTGTTAAGTATACTTTAATTTATAAGTTATTTTACTTTCATACGTTTTTATTCAGTAATTTGGTTAACGGTGCTGGTTAAGTATATAAAAATATGTTTAGGTAATTTTATTTCTGTAGTGTATATCGTGCACTGCTTGTTAACCGAAATATAGATAAAAATATACGGCTTTAATATTATGCATAATTTGTTTCTTATTGGAAAAGAACGGATAATAGGCAATCACAAAAATCGTATATTAAAGCATATATATGTATTTTATGTTCGTAAAAGAGGAAAATCAACAATGTCACATAAAAGCTGTTTCCCATTCAATTGGATTAACAAGCCTGCGGAGTTAATGGAGTTAATCCATTGGCTGCAGACGTCACGGTCCTGTGTAAGAAAATTATTGGCATGACGGTAATTTGAGAATTTTCACGGATTCAATGAAATGTTTTATTTTTTATATTGTTGTGTGATCGTTGTGTTATCAACGATCTTGTCAATATCAATGTGGCTAGTTGTTATGTCTAGTGTGTGCGATAACTATTCGACAAATAGTTTTATAAAAAAAACATTGTATTGTACAACATTTATGACGGCTATGCAGATTTTAACAATGTAATTTAAAATAATAAGGAACAGATAATTTGTTAATCATCATCCACTTAAACCAATTTGCTGAACTCCATCGGCACCGGATACGGTCTGTGGAAACGCCCGATAGAATTTTCTGTAATTTTCCTCCAGCTTTCCAATGTTGTCGTCCACCTCCGGTAAATAACGAGGTGCCTCAGAACAAGGCACACACAAAGTAGTATTAACTTATGGTGTACACTGAACATGTAACATGAAAAGTAAATAGTTCGATCCGTTACAGTTGTTTTAATAAGTTAACAAACTGAGTCGTGTAGTTAGGTTTGTACTAATTATTATGAGACCTAGGTTTTATGATTCACTTGGCTTGAATGTTTGAACGATTTAAACATTGAATTAAATTTCGTTCATAACATTACAACACGATAGCGCGAAGCAATTTCATTTGATTGACATGTGTATAATAATACAGCTTTATAATAATCTGTTGACATTTGCGTTCGGAAAAATAATAACGTTATTTGATCACAAAGCGTAACAGTGAAATTTTTTTATTCAAATACATATTCAAATTTATATTTTTTTTATTAAATTTACATATATTATCATATATTATAAGACTAAATTAAAATAAGTGTTTATAATTAGGCCCATGTGGTGCAGTACCTTAGATGCTGGCAGCATTTTCTCCTAGTATACTCGTAGCAAACCGTTTACGCTGAGCGCGAAAGTTTCCATCTCTCGGGTCGCATGGCTTATCTTTCAGCTTTTTTATTTCTCTGAAAAAATAATGAATGATATAATTTATTCATTTAGGTGACACCGATACACTTATGCACTTACATATACGTATATACATAATACTTTGAAATTTGCTAGGTAACTTTCTAAATCGGTAAGTTAATTTAGATACCTACTTACAAGTTACAATCTAAATACAAAACCTTTAGATGGTAGTTTGAACAGTTATAGCTATCGTAACGATGTCTACCTGCCGCCTCACACCGTCTATCGACGTCCGGTGCCGGACACCGGAACTTGTTGTAGATGTAAAGCTCTACTACTCAGGAACAGAGATTAACATATTGACCGATTAGAGCATTTTAAGTTAAATTATTGTATAGCATGTCGAGAAAGAGGTATGCAATAGAATTAACGATTACTATAACCAAAGGATAGGAACGGAATCTATATATTAATATGCGACGAAAAGAATTCTCTTTTTTTATGTTTGTCAAAAAAAAAAATTTATTTTCCTTTTGTTTGGTAGTTGTTGATAAGCTTTAGTGTTACCAATATTTTTTTCATAGGTTTTTTAATCATAAATTATATATAAATAGGCAAGACAAGACAGTACAGTAGCTTTATTTACCTCTGTTTGTCAACAAATTTTCATAATATCAGGCGTTACTTTGTGGAAATTCATTGGTATTTAATTAGTATAAAACTACTTTGCAATAATTGTGCTTGCGGATTGTTGCAAAGTAAATTAATACTAATTTAATGACATTTTTTTTTTGTTTTATTTGGTAGCTGCGTAGGTTCTTCTGCCTCTCAAAACAATCATGGGTCACAACACACACAGACGCCAACGTAACTAATTTTATTGTCACACTCGATGCATATATTTTTTTACTTCTATAGTCGAAAAACAAGCCGATGGGTCATCTGGTAGTATGGTCACCAGTGCCGATGGATATTCGTAATACCATAAACACTAACATTGCAACCAAAAGAGGTTATTTCACAGTCATAACATAAATCATTTCATGGTTGGTCCTATAAATGGTAGCATTTACTAACGGAATGCGATCGGAATTTAACATGGTACAGAGCGCACCGGCCTCCACCAGAAAGCTCCGTGCTGCCTCGTCCATTATGCAGCAAAGTATACCACGATTAGAGAAAGTTAACGTGAATTCATCGATATATGCATATATTTATTTATCATTTTGTAGCGATAATAATATAAATATATAATAATAACAAATACCGTGCAGTAAGTAATTTCAAGCAAACTTGTATTTCTATGAGCATGTTGAGGCCAATATTAATTTCGGCCCTCAGAAGTATCGACACATTTTTACAGAATTTCAAGTAGACTGTATCTATTTTATGATGAACAGAAATATTCATAGATAACTGGCATTCTTCGATCAGTTACTGTAATCTCGCTTCTTACATCTTATTGAAAACAATCGTCCTACAATGGAACGCGGCCCATGTGTGAGGAATTAGTGACTGCAGGGCCAGGCATTCCTCCTTGCTCGGGCCTTTTTCCTCGAGGGGGTAAACAGCCGACGTTGGGCGGAGGGTCCTGCAAATGTAGGAGCACTTGTCGTGTTTATGCAGGTAAGTAAAAGTAACATGGTTATTATATTCCAGCTAAGCGCTACATTATTACCCGTACGATTGTTGTTCCCGGCACTTGTACTGACAGGGCACTTGGCTACTTAGTCAGTTTTAATTATTATAATTTTTCAAAGTTGTGTATATATATGGATGTGTAATAATGTATTGCTAATTAAAATCTTCGATAATTAAAAATTATAATGATTTAGACATTGTTTACGTTTACGTTGTTACATTACGTTTTATATACATGTTTTTCCTGTTCAAATTCAAATTCAAAATCATTTAAAGGTATTCTGTAAATACACTTATGCGCGTAATTTTTTGCTTCTACTACCGTTTCGAAAAGGTGCTTTAACAGCGAGGCGAAGAAAAGGCGAAAGAAACTCCTCAGCACATATTTTAAACAAACATGTTACTTAATGTTTGTGGTTATTTTTATATAAAACTATAAATTTATATAATAAAACTTTTATATGAATTTAAGAATACAAGAACATGTAATTTAACACATTAGTGGATTTTTAAAGCAAAGCAATGTAAATTTAAAAAACTATCCTTTTCATCGCTCACCCCTAGTATTTAACCATCCATTGTATCCCATTGAACATTAAATGTACCAGCCACCACGGACAGAATGTTAATTACATAATTAGATTTTTGCATCGTTAATGAAATATGTCCACTGGTCTCCATCGTAGATGAAAACCGTATTAGGTTTAGAATTAAATAATACGCTTTTGATTAATATAATCGAAATCATATCATCGCCGATTTCAACAATCCGATCTGATTGACTAAAATTTCTTTAGAAGAATGAACCTGGCATGCAGCAAGGCGATATTCTATTTCATAATGATTTCTGTATTCTGTTCTACCCTTAGCCAATAATTTTATTTACAGTAGATGATGTACCAAATATAAATAATAGTGTATTTTCTATTAATAACTCAATATTCTGCTATGAGTTTTAATAAATTTTTTATTCCAATGAATTCTCGTTGGCATTTCTACATTGACAGCCAGAATTATATAACTTTAACTTGCTGATATTACACTAATGTAAAAATTACAGTTTGCCAATCAGTAAAAATCTTCATCTTTAAGTGGCATGTGCAAATTGTTGATGTTTGTAATAAAAAAAATGTACCACTTCAAAGTAAACAATTTTTATTCTTTCGTCTTACCCATAATTGTATCTGGAGATGTGTATTACCTAGACCTAGAATGGAAAGAAAAATTACAAGTTATAGCGCCTCTGCAACAATTATATTCCTTTAATCTTTAGTCTTAGAAAGTATGATCATATTTATCAAATTTGCCGACAACTAAACGTTTCACTATTCGATGGACGCGTAACTTTAGAAGTTTATTACAGCTGTATTCCCAACACTTCGCCGTATCTAAAAGATAATTTTCAATATAACTTCTTAGCTCATAAGAAAATGCTTCAATTGTATGATAATCTCAGAGTAAGAGCTTCACAACAATGAAGTATTTTTTACCATTCTTTTATTGTTCATGATACAATTTACTGTTTGTCGAGTAAATAAGGAAGATACCAAGTACTCCTTGAAAACACTTGTTAAAAAACACTACTTGGGAACGTCATCTGCTGAATTTGCTTGGTTTTTTTATAAACATTACACTTATGATGTACAAATAATTTGTAATATTATCATCTATGTGATATCTAACGACATCATATCATGAATGTTCATTGTCATATCATAAATATATTCTTGTGAAATATATACCTCTTACTAATTAATGTTCCGACTATATTAGTGGATCTCAATAACCGAATTGTCGTTGGCTGGTGGAGAATCCTATGAGCCTTTAAGATATCCTATTGTTGTATCCGTACGAAAGGCCAATAAATTAAATATTTTCAATGTGTATATATATATTTTACTATAACCTATTTAAGTTATATTGATAGACCATTTATCAACCTACTTAAGTTATATTGATAGACCATTTATCAATATAACTTAAGTAGGTTATAGTCCTTTAGTAAATTCTAAACTGCAGAAGAATTTAACTAAAGTACTCCCGTATGTTAACATACCTTTATAGGTAAGCAGCTAAGCAAGTAGCTATTTATACAGTACTCGGTACAGCCCCCGCACACCGCATAATGGGTGTAACTACACTTGACTAAGCACCGTGTAGACTTTGCAATCTGACCAAACGCGCCCGGACTAAATTCTGTCTGTGCAAATGAAAGGAAAATAGCTTCGAATATGTTGAGAACATTTCCATTCAGCAAATGTAAAAGGGCAGATTTTTTGAAGTATTTTTGAAACGCAAAGCTAATTTAGCCTCTTTTTATTATACTTGAATGCGTTCATTATGAACGTTATGGTTTATTATGAAGAGGTTTTAACAGGTCGTTAAATAACACTACTACTACTATAACTAAATACAATTAACAAACAGATTTCGTTTCCAATAATTCATAGCTGACTTGAATTTACGGAAGTATTCATAATATTTGGCTTGTATGTATTGCAAGCATTACAAAACTACACATGCATTAGTAAATGTATTTATTTATTTGCATTTATGACTCAATGTAAAATCATTCGCAATGTTCATTGTTTAATAAGGTAGTTGATCCAGTGTCGGTTAAAATGATTGAGATGGCTCCAGTGTTAGTTAGAATGATATTAATTTTTATAAACTCTCAATGTAAAAACCGATGAATATTTTCTTTACGGAGTCAACAATAAATTACAAACTCAGCACATCGCTCTGTTTACTAAAATGATTCTATATTAATCTATGACTTGTTGCAAATTGCTTGCTAATTAAAAATAGAGTGTGAAACGAATAAGAATATTTCAAATACCGTACAAAATTATTAACGATGTCAGTACCTAAATATTTTGAAATTTGAGCTCTGAGGTATTATCAAGTTATTAGAAGTATTGACTAAGGGAACACGGTACTTGTATTCACATACATTATAGTAATCGAATCCAAAATCATTGTCCACAAATTTTTAAGTGGTTTTACAAATTTTCCTCTTTCTTTATGCACCTTTTTGGTTAATCACTCTACTTCTTAATACCGCAATGACTCCCCGCGGCAATTTTTAGAATTATCTCCTTGCGATACAGATTTTCTTAAAAACTATGCAAGGATTAATAAAAGTATATATTTGTTTGTCGGTATAATATGATAATATGAATAATATTGAAACATTATACTTCGCATATTTAAAAATTTTATTCACGCTAACTTTTGGAAAATACAGATACCTGTGTGTATACACTCTACTCTGTGTATACAATATAAATAAAAAAGATAAGGTTGCGATACCTAGTCAACAACATCGTTAAATATGTAAATGTAAATGAAACCATTCTTATGTAAACCGGCTTTTCTCTTGATGATAATCTCGGAAAGCACAACGTATGTACAGTATTTTTTTTTCATTTGTTTCGTGAATGTTAATTCAATACTTTACATTATATGTTAATGGTGAGATAATTTTATCTTTAAATCATTTAAATTTGCATTTGCATGAAAACAGTAAGTTACTTGGCGCTGCGTAAAAAAGCCAGGTCACGTAAAAAAATCGACGAATAAACGTTATGTATATTAGATAGTTACAATTTATTGTAAAAACCTAGGTTATAAAAGTAGGTAAACACACAAATATCTCAATTTAAAATGTCTCTTCGCATTTTTGTTTTAAAATGTAAAAATACTGTTTAATTAAATATTGCATCGGAAATATTTTCGCGCGCTGATATTTTAGTTTTAAAAATCGCTTAAAATCACATTAAACATTATATAGCCTTCAAATATAAAGCCCTCTCAGTAATCGCGTGCCAGTATAGCGAATTTAACTTAAATCAATAACTTTAAAAATACAAATAATGGTCGACATTCGTCGGCCGTTACTAAAATTAAGAGTAACAGCAAATATTGCAGTTGTATCGTAAAGAGTTTACAGGATTCTACACGAGCATTTATGTGTAAAAGTGAGAATTTATGCGTTTGACCAGTCTATAAAGACTGTCCGCTTCATACGGGAGTTTTATTTCGATAGTAAACAATATATTTTACTGAGAATCAAATTAGGATGGTAAAATCGATTTGTGGACTGTAGATTGTGTGTGGAGGAAGAAGTAAAGGGTTGTTTGGATTTTTGGCAAGCACACTAACCTGGTCTGTAGGGTTGGTGCGGTAGCCGTATTAGCTGCGTCGACGGTAAGGCGGCTGGTCCTTGTCTCCAATCTTCCTTCATTCTAAACTTCACATTAGATGGTATGCCGTTGAGATTCACTATTATACTTCACAGTAATATTACTTTTGATTGATAGAGTAATTTAGTGGGAGCGAAAATGCGGTGATATTTAATTCAACTCGAATGCTTTGTTTAAAAATATTTTCGAAGATATATTGATATTTGTAAATAGGCCCGTATTGCATTCGAGATCAGCGGGAAGACTCCTTTTTTCACTTCTCTCTTCTCATATCAAACTCGGCTTGGCGAGTGAATCCGCTATATAAAAATGCGCTTGCTAGAAAGAGAGGGAGGATAAGAGTTTAAAAAGCTAAGGAATGATATTCCGCGCTTTAATAAGAAATATAGAATAAAACGCGGGGTGCGATTGCAACCTGTAATAATTTTGGCGGGAACATGCAAATGCATTTGTGAAGGATCCCGAAACCAAACGCACGCAAAAGCCATGTTAGACAAAGAAGAACGCAGGGAATATTTTGATCGTTCAGACGAATTATAGCTATTTAGATACGAGTAGAATAGAATAATTGAAGTTTGGTAAGAAAGGAGTGGCTAATAACTTTTTATAGCGCCATCTCTAAAAGCTCCGAATACGTAATTGCTTCGATAAAACAAATATATTGGGTATGACTTTAAGCGTTCTTCGGTAGTTACACGTTCACTAACAAGCGTTGTAACACATAGTCGAAATAAATTTCGATAAAATTATCAGTAATTTTAGGATTTCATTATTAATAAATTGGATAATCTTCTACAACCAAAAATAAAATGTATTACGTTGCAATATAAAAGTTAAAATAATGCACTTTAGCGCTTCAATTTCAATGACGAATAAGCTTATAAAGTGAAACGATTTGAGCTCCTCCACTCCAATGAGAGTTTTCCGTTTAGTAGATCTTGGAGGCTTTAACTGTCACTATACCCAGACGAGGGACGGCTGGTATAAATTTGCACAAATTTCCCAACAATTTTCCCTATTGCCTGCCTAATGAACTATATTGACAAAATCATTTCCTTTTCCTCAAAAATAATAAATGGCTTCTAAAGAGAAAATAACGTACACGGATTTCAGTAATCGTGATAACTATGTTAGTCAATGATAAGCGCTAGACTTTAGTATTTTAAAAGCACAATTACGTCTGTACATACGAATACAATACTGTTAATGATCTGTAAATCAAATATACTCAACTTAGAAAATTAATTAGTTAATTAATATATATATTATTATAAATATATTATAATAAAATTGTTAATAATCTCTTCTCGATGTAAATATTGGATATAGACCGCCTTCTCTTTTCCTATTTTATTCTACGATTTATACTTCATTTTAGTATGCATGTGTGAATATTTAATTAAATTAATTCCTTAGTAATAGCAATAGAAGAAATATAATTAAGTTAGAAAGAATAATGGTCGGTCTGTAATCAGTTCGAAACAAATAATGAAATAATTTAATAAGAGAAATTATGTAACATATGCAAATTTTAGAAATTTTATACAACGACCAATGAAAAATTTTCGAACCGATGGATTGACATCATTACCCTCACGCCACATAAAGACAATAAAAATCAAATTTATGTATTGTAAACATTTGGGAACAGGGGTAAAATTTTGTACAGATACCAACCAATCGTAAACATGCTTTCGTAAAATGGAAATCAATGCAAATTTTGCTGCTATACTTTTAGGACCCGTAGATAAAATTTATGTAATTTCAGTGATAAACCTTTTAAGTAGTCATTAAAATCTTAATTCAAGGCTTTCATGTTTATATTTCACAACGGAAATATTTATGTTTTACACTAGTCATTTTCTCTAGTTTTGCTTTGCGAAAAATAATCATTAAACAGTATTTATTTCTACTTATAAGCAACATTGATGTAGTCGGTTCGTTTCCGTATATAAAAGTTTTGTACATGCACTAAAACCATTACTCATCAATTATCAAAACAATAGATAATAAATGTCACTCTACAATATAGTGGCTTTATAATTTTAAAGGTATTTTTAATTGCTCTAGTACTTCTATAGACTGCCTACTACATAGACACTTATTAGGAGAACAAAATTCTTAATAAAAATCAATATACAGAGTACGAGTATTTCTAATTTGTCTATGGATTTAACATAAAAGTCAGTTAATAACGAATAAATTTATTCCTTCGCTTATGTTACGCATAAATATATAGAATTTCATTGCTGTGCTATCAATTGTGATAAAGCTTTTTATGATAAAACCCGGAA
This sequence comes from Agathymus mariae mariae, assembly GCA_018251895.1. Taxonomy (NCBI): domain Eukaryota; kingdom Metazoa; phylum Arthropoda; class Insecta; order Lepidoptera; family Hesperiidae; genus Agathymus; species Agathymus mariae. The sequence goes on along the minus strand of DWPT01002726.1, from coordinate 4,029 downwards.
TAATATATTGTTGACTTTTCCGTAACGAGTAGACAGTCATCCAAATTGATGAGCCCAAACAAACCCACAGTTGCACGAGCCGCTGGTAAATTAGGCCTGATTCGAACCATTCGTCACATCAAGTCATACGAGTCCCTTGGGTTCACCCCTCGGTTTCGTCTGAAATGAGATTGATGCTACATTTTACTACCTATAAGGTGATAAAATGACCGTTTAATTAATGATTTTATCGAACATTTTGGCGATATACTATCTGGTTAGGTCTTTACATATAATATGACCTGAAAAGAGCCTTTCATCAAAATCTAGAACTCTCTATTAAACGAAAGAATATTATTTAAGACCCTCGCGCACATAATTTGTATAAAAAGAAAATTTCTTTACGCTGACTGCGTCTTGCATTCGAAAATCGTGAACATGTAACATGTATAATAACGACCACAACTCGGCCACAACACAATTGTCAAATCAACAGTGACAGAAATTTTTATGACGGGAAATATAAATCTTTAGTGATGAATGAATTAAAATTAAGGACGATATTTTAAACATAGGCAAAATCTTTGATAATTAATATTATCTACCATCATACCAGTACCATACTCTAATATTATGCCTATTCCAAGATATTTGAGTACACGAGTTAGTTACTGCATACTGAAATAATTCTATACTATCCAGAAGGTTACTAAAGTGCAAAGGTCAAATCAAAGAACTATAACTTGCCGGGGTGGAAAGAGTACTGAAGAACATTTACTATAATGGCACTGCAGCGGAACTCACTTGAAAGTTTCATCGAATATCGCAGTGAAGTATATATTTAATGGAAGTGCATTAGAAGTAACAGCTTTTCTTAAATGTAAATGTTTACGTAGGTGGAAATGATGTGTTTCGAAACTCGGACACCTCCGGGGATGGTTTATTTTGCACTTGCATTTCGCCTTTTCCATGTACGTATTTGATATTATCTTAAAGCAGGTAAAGGAAAATATCGTTGACTTATGCTTATTGCCGTTATAAGAGCAGTTTGTCGATGACTGACCTCTAAATCCGGTGAACTCTTTAATGTGCAGTTTTTACCTTTCTCTTTAGAAATAATCATGAAAATATAATCCGTCCTAAAAATCGTGAAAGTCTATCAAGTTGGACAATATGCAGATGCGGAAAAATTTTCAACTCTTATGTCAACATAAAACAGCAAAATACGATCGGTATTATCTTGTGAAACGGTCCGACAAAACACCTTTTTAATGGATATGTTGAAAAACAAATTCATAAAATTAAACCTAGGAAAATTGTGTATTTGTAAAATTTTCAAACTGTCATCAGCCTGTAAATTATACTCTGCTGGTAACCGTATCTTCTTAAAAGTGAATGAATTTTTGCACTATAATCAGGAACTTTAGATAATAATTTCTGAAATAAGCGCTATTAGAATCAATTTACTATCACGGGATGGTAAATGTGAGATGTAAGAGAAAAAATCTAAGTGAAAATGTCATGTAAACGTTAATTAGTACAAAGTAAGTTATTATAAGACAAAATTGCATTAGTTTTAAAGGACTGCAACAACTTGGCTAATTCAATCAAAATAATAATAATTATTATTATTACACATTACTCCTACCTATACTACTACTAATATTATAGAGAGAGAGTAAATTTTGTGAATTCTTGTGTATGTATGTATATAATGTAATATTGTGAAGTTAAACTTCGGGACCACATCTACTTGAAAATTTTTTTTCTACTTGAAAGATATACATATTTCTTACCGCCTTCCTAGTTAAAAATAACAGTATATCAATTCCGGCAACACACACAGATACATTATCAATTTGACTGGTAATAGGTACAAAATAATGGTTTCCACTAGGCGTAGATAGGCGTATGCCGTGTAGCAATATTTTGTCAACATTTTCCTCCTCCATAAAAGAGAATGAAAGAAATACGAAACATAAATGCTTCGAAGATCTACTCGGCAGAAATACAAAATAAATTGTTACCACACAGTCGCATGATTTTTATTTTTGTTGCAACATTTTACTCGCAATATTTGAGCATTTGTTTCATGCATATAGACTTCGAAAATTATCCTATTAGGGTGGCGGTGGTATGGTTATATTAGCAATTTACCCTAGTTTAACTACTAGTTTAGCTAGGTTTAACTACAAACTGATGTATTTTAATAGTAGCAGTAATATTTATTTATGTAGTAAATTTATTGTAAAAAAGTTATGTAAAAGGTTATTTATCAGGACAGTGCGATTGCGATTCCAAATCAACAGGCACTTAAGCATGAAACGGTTAAACTGTTAAATTATAAAAATTATTGAGAAAACCTCTTCAATACTATAACTTGAGAAGTTTTAATCAACTTTTTTTCTATAAAGTCTCGGCACCGTCACCACTCCACTTATCGCTTTACTATCCTCCCCACTCTGCTGCTCTTCGGTCGTCTTCTATAGGCGCTTCTCTGCATATCACTGAAAAAAAATGCTTGATAAAGACGGTACTTTAATCATATAGTCAAGTTGAGTAACTTTGAATAAAACCTCTTTGAAGGTTTATATTTTTTTATTCAAACACCTTTAGTATGATTAGTTAAATAATTATATGAAACGGAAGGTTTACATTTTTTATGGTATCACTGATGCTTTGTCGGCCACCAGCAAATGAGAAGAAGTTAAAAAATAAAGTACTGGCTCTCAAGCCCCAGTCAGAACACGACGAGTCGTTTGGCGGTTAACTCAAGCAGGAGGGTGGTAGCTAGCCAGGCGGGCTTCACGGAAAGATAATAATACCAATAATAATATTAACTACTTAATAATAATTCTAATAATATAACCTTTACGCAAAGCCCTACCACCAAGCAGGCTCGCTTCTGTCGCCTCTTACGACACCCTGTTCTGCCAGCGTGGGAATGGAGGGAGTATTCTAGGCCGTCCCGATATGGCACGCATGTGTATAATAGTAATAGTAGTAAATATCGTGTGTCGTGAAATGGTATATGTGATGTGGTAGCAAAAGCGTACAAAAATTGTTGGTAGTAAAACTGTTTTCCTCAGTATGTTGTGATTGTGAGTTCAAACGGCATTCTAATTAGCTCTGAGACAGTCATAAACTGACGAAAAAGGACGGATAGATAGTCCGCAGAAAGTGTGTTTTGTGTTTCCATATTAATTTAAAATACTAACTTAATATTCAAAAAGTGAATGGTGATTTATATAGAATGAAAATAATATCACTATTAAAAGACACCGATACACCAGAAACCAGAAGGGATAGAAAGTATTTGATAGATGATGATATTTTATTTATGGAATATGGTGAATGATTATTTCAATAATATGCTGCTTGTTAGTAAGTAACGTTAGATCGTATCAGTCTTTATTGATCTCATTTGATAGTTAATTAAGTGATTTTATGTCTCTATTTGACTCTTAATAAATATATCATATATTTATATAATACATGTACTTCTATTAGCTTTTATTCCACTTATTAGGAGCAAATATTTGGAGAATGGTATTTCTAGTATTTTGAAGTCTAATTATTTTGACAGTTATACATCTTTACTATTCCAAATAACAATAAAATGTTACCCAAATCAAATAATTAGTGAATTATTTTATTTTCACTGTCCGTTATAGTTCAATTCAAAGTTAACGGAAAGTCGTAACTTTGAATGGTCACTAAAATTTTACTTTCTCAAAAAATTCTGTATTTAATCGTAAAATTTGTTATATAATTAATTTTTTTTGGTATGAAAGAACACTTACCATACTGTACAAAATTGTGCAATTAATACATTAATTTTTCAGTATCCTTAAAACACTGGGAAAAGTGTTCAAAATTATTCTACGTGACCTTAACTATTTAAACTAATGCTTATTGGTCTCCGCATCTTTAGAATCATCTTTTCGTGAAGCCTGCCCAGCTAGCTACCACTCTCCTGCTTGAGTCAGCCGCCAAACGACTCGTCGTGTTCCGGCTGGGGGCTTGAGAGCCAGTACCTTCTTCTCATTT
>DWPT01002725.1:0-15657 GCA_018251895.1 Agathymus mariae mariae | reverse complement strand
AATTTACCTCATAGGAGAGACATAAGCATATTTAGTAAACATTATGTACTGACCGTAACGAGACATAAACCGATTTGTCTCGCTGGTATCTACCAAGCTGAGGACCGACTGAGATAAAACCAACAATATATTTATTGGTTGTCGTCGAGGGATATAAAAAGGCGGAGAAACGTCGTTAGTTCAATACAACTAAGGTCAGGGAAGCGTGGCGAGCTACGAGGAATAAACCTTTACGAACAAAAATAAAACGTGCTTCGTGTGCCGTTTAGGCCAAATAACTGCAGAGAAGAGAACTGTAGAGAACGAAGCAAAGTTAGTCTAGTTTTTAATTGTTTGGTTGGTCTCCAGTACCAAAGGACATGGACTCTATATTTTAAAATCTATTTATTATCTTATCACTTGCTTCGGTGAAGAAAAACATTATGAGGAAGAAAGTTTTCGAAAGATTCTGAAGTACACTAATTAACACTTTGCTAGCGTGGTGAAATGCTTATGCTCTGTTAAATGTGATGAGAGACCCAAGGCTGGCAGCGAGAGAGATACATGTTGTGATATGACGATTAAATAAAAACCTGATCTCGTTAGATATTGGTAATATGTATATACATATATCATACATTATATAAATAACAATTAGTGACATTATCCGTCGTAGCTATGAAAGTATTTTTCTATCATTACCAGTACCCGACTGTTAATATATCTTGAATTGCAACATCCAGCTAAAAGCACACAGGACAACGATGGAAGGCGGTCATCACCTACTATAAACACGTAAGAAAGAAGCAATGAATCTAATCTTATCGAAACTAAAGCACACATGGTATGGGATTTCGTATTATATTTCTAGGAATATTTTTCGTTGTATGTAAGTATGTTATATATTTTTTTTACTTTACTACTGAATTTTCGGTAACAAATCATATGGTAATAAATACTTTGGAATGCAATGGGCGACATTTTTAATAGACATTTAATTTTTTACAGAAACAACTCGCTAAAGAAAATTTTCTAACATTTATTTATCCCACTGACGATCCCATAGCCCAGGTGGTAGTGACCCTGCCTGCCGAGCGAGGAGTTCTGAGTTCGATCCCCGGCCGGGGCAGACATTATGGGATAGATAAATGTTTCTTTTTGGGTCATGGGTTGGGGTCATTGTAATGTTATATTCAGAACCTCAAAAAAACACGTTACATAACATACATTTTTTTAAATTGATTTCGTTTAACTAAATTGTATTTTTAACAGGATCAACTACCAATGAATTCACCACGTTATAACTAACCATAGCTAATCTACATATTTTTACAATACTAAGCTACTTTTGTAATTATTGTTTTAAAAGATGTGCTGAAGAGTTTCTTTCGCCGGTTTCTTCTCTCCAATGTAAAACCAACTTTTCGAAACGGTAGTAGAAGCAAAAATTTACTTATATAAGTGTATTTATAGAATACCTATATGATTAAATGATTATGAATTTGAGATCGTTGGTCTCCACCACACGATACATCACACCGTAAACTAAATTCATTAATTATTCCATTCTACATACATTACATAAAAATAATAAAAGTTAAATAAGCATTCAGCTACCAAATTCAAATAATGCTTCAAAGAATATATATGTAATATAATAGAGAGATACCACAGAAGATTGAATGTGTATGCATGAAGAAATGTGCGTAGTTACTCTCTTTAAGCTCGGGTAGTACAGTAATTACCTGCACTTTGTCTCCCCGGTTTAAATCTCCAAAACAGAATTTAACGCAAACATATGTTTTATTAGACTCTAAGTACTTAATTTCTTAGAAGCTTTTCTCTGTAAAGTATAACAGCAGATAACCTCGAGAATATATTATTTAAAACGGCTACATTATACAACGCGCTCTGTAAAAGGTTTTCAGTTCAATTCCCTGTTGGACCAAGCTGTTTTGTGATGATTGCGTTTGTGTAGTCGTCTAGCTTATTTTGATTTTTAATTAATGCGAGTATCACGATTTTAATATACCCATGATACATGGAAATTAAGCCGAGTTATTAGCAAGGGAGAGAGGTGGTAGTTAAAAAATAATAATTTTGAAACTCAACGCCTTGTAGAGAAGCTCAAGAAGTCCTCGCTCTGTGGGAAGGAATGACTTAAACAGTTAACTTTAAAATAATCTAATTTTCATGCCATTTGAAACGAATGCGATAGTTGTATTTTAAAGATACAGATCAATTAAGATAAGGAACCGGAAGTGATATTGCAAGCTTACTTACTTACGTTTGTTTATGTCGCATTGAGGGCGCGCGTCACCATGTTGTATCAAAAGTAACGTCTCACTCTCTCACACTCGTTCGCAGAGTTAGTTTTGTTACATTTGAAGGCGCTTGCACCAGGCGTCAGTGCGCACCGTCCCGGTGCCACGCAGGTTGATAGATATTTTTTATATTAATGGCCGACAAACGAATAGACGAGCCACCTGATGGTAAGTGGTCAGCGTCGTCCATGGACGACATGCGTAACCGAAGGCATCACTGATGCATTGTCGACCGGGAAATGAAAAGAAGGTAAGAAAGATAGCTCTGGCTGTCAAGCCGAAGATCAAGGGTATCACTGAGCCAGGAAAGGAGAAGAAGGTAAAAAAAGTGATCAAACGTTTTGCTCTTTTGCTCTTAGCGGTAACCGGAATCTAAACGTCGGTAGGAGAACAGCTCGTGCGGTAAATCTGTACTAATTGGGTGAGGGTTTGAGGTCGTGTTCTTGACCAGACGAAGAACGTTCTTCCATCTTAACAAAATACGCTATCAGCCTACTCAGCGTAAATGGCACGAAGAAATCCAATAATTTGTAGACAAGGCCCACATGACCCGCGCGGTCGATTACTTTCATTACGGCCAAGAAGACCACTACCGTCTTTCTTTTATAGTAATATGATGGAACACCCTCGTCAGCTAAAGTATAGTCTGATCGAAACTCATACAGCTCATCCTTTGTATTAAGTGACAGCATTATGCAATTCAACACCGACCGAATTGAAGAGCTTCGCCAATATCATCTGTAACGTGGTAGGACGGTAGCTTGCTGGTTAACGACGATTCTTAATCGGCTTCGTGAGAACGGTGATCTTCCCTAACTTCCAGGTGGTGGGAATAGCCCATGCCGAGAGTACCGTTGTAAAGCTGAGTAGAAGCGATTAGACCCCTTTGGACGGCATGACTTGGGCTACGTTTGTAATCCCCTCAAGAAATCCTGTACCCGTTTACCGACGACGAATTATACTCGTTCTTTCACCCGATTAACAAGCAGGAAAACGGGCCCCGCAGTCCGAGATAGCTGCCTGTCAGGATGGTAGAGTCACACTTGAACCGTGGACTGCGGCTCTGTGACAAGGTTTTGTTAGTTTGTGTTTATCATCTATCATTTACTTTAAACAAACCGGTATAGTTTCATGCGATTGGACTATACCCGGCTCTGAATAGAGGATGCTGCTAGTGCATTTTGCGCAGAGGTGGTGCTCTCGCGTGTATTCAACGGTAGGTGATATTTAACGATTTTCATCAGTCGCTGAGAACCGCCTCCCCTTAGTAATGTCACTCACTGCTCGATGCCGAAAGTGACCTTTATGAAATTTACAGAATTTGAATTTTAATAACATTAAATTAAAATAAATTTAAATAACCTTTTATTTCAACAATAACTAATAAAATAGTTGTAAAATAACGATTAGGACTAAGGTAATAGAATTCAATAGAAGGTAATATTAACAGTGGGACCTATATATATTAGATATATAAGTCCCATCTTATACAATAATTTTCATCATATTTCACTACAAACATATTTTGAACTGACTCCTAAGTTATTTCTGTTTGTTCATGTTTCATGTTGATAACGGGACAATTGCGTGCGTAGATATGGAAACGACGGAATACTAATTGATTGATAACATTGGAAAGACAAACTGACTGATCATTCTGTTTAAGGTTCTTACGTCAAAATTAAAAATGAAATCATAAACATTGGGGTTTTCAGGCCTTATTTATCTTGACAGCATTTTGCTTTAGCTCCGGTCTTTTTTCAGGAAGGCCAAAAGCTAAATAATTTATATGAGCTGAAAATAATGCTCGATTATTTTCTTTACTTCGAAGGGTACACGAAAAAGCAGTCGTATCACCTGATGTTAAGGGGTCACTCTTATCAACTATGAGCAAAATCAGATAGTGATAAGTGCAATGTCAGCACTTAAGTAAATGTTTTTTGTAAACCTTTTTTGAAGAACTCCTTATTTTAGTTGAGAGAGTTTAGTTAGAAATGTTTAGGTACTCGTATACCGAAGTTTATTCTACAATTTTCGAAACACAAATAAATACTTTTTAGTTAAATATTAATAATTAAAATAAATAAAAACCATGTCGCACTTATCATTCAATTAAAACATTTGAATGCCTCAGAGCATTAATAAGCATAAGCAGAGGCCAGTCTATTTGAAGTTCTTATGCCTCTTACCTTCCTGAAGATCTCGGAGCATGTCATGCTCGAGCTTGTCAGGACATGGCTTAGTGATTGTTACATAATGATTAAGCCAGTAAAATTAATGTCAAGAAACGTCTTCAACTTTTCAACATCCGACCAAAGTTTATTAATTGAGGTAATTGTCTTTTATCGGCAAAATTATAATAATATAATCATGGATATATTGCCTTATTCGCTAGAGTCCAGCAGTTTACAGCTAAGTGTCAATCTACATAAAAGTATTTATCAATGAAACTTTTAAAGTTTAAAATGGAATCATTTCGATAAATGTATTCTTGATAATCATTTCTATTATTTAAATGATGGCAATTTTGTTTTCAACTATACGATTAATATTTATTTAATTTATAATAACAAAAATACTATGTTCAATCTTCATATTCACACTACCCTCTATTATTGTCTTTATTTAAAGGGATTCAAACTTAAGATTTATTGCAATTAAATTTTTATAAATCCTTTGCAATTATTTTTGCACTTGTAAGATATTATAAAATATGTACTAGATTATTATTTATTTTTTATATAATAAATATATAATATCTTCCGATTTAAAAGTTAAAAGATTACATTATATTAGAAGGTAATAGAAAATGACTATTTCTCTTATTTAACGGATGGGTAGGATGACAATAAAATATGGTCAAAGAATTAAAATATATAAGTAAAGAGAGTCGGAATGAAGAGAAATGTGTCAATGAAGTCCTTGAACGATTGGGCTCGGAGTCTATAATTAGAACCAATAAAGTAACTGTTCAGTTCACTTCAGTTACCTCACGCAAATATTGGAAAGCTTAATATGTATTTCAACACCCCACATCCCCATCCCCCGTCTCCCCAACCACTATAAAACATTTCTTTATCGCCGCCGATCTAATGACTTTGAAAAACTTGCACCTCGACTTATGCTATCGACATTCCATTGAGTTAGGTTGCTGTCAAAGTGATGGATTGCTTGTGATATTATAAAGTAAATGAACTGCCGTTTAAGAACACCCCAGAAAAAATAAACGCAGGGAGCGTTTCGTCAAAAGGGTGCGGAAAAAAATGTTTAATAATTAATTTGGGAGCTATCTTTTCTTTTTGCTGTGTCATTGTGTTATCTATATTACGAAAAATTAATAGTACTTTGGGGTGTTTGGTTATTTATGAACTTGCAGTTATAAATATTGTATGTACCTAATGGCGTGAACGTAAATTTCAACATCTAAGGAAATCTATTTGAAATTATGTTGGTTTAAATTTTTAGTGTGCTAATCTATCTAATAATCTTGAATCAAATTAGTACTATTTTGGTACAGATACGGATACTAAAAGGCCGCTATGGCTAATTGCAAGTTTATAAATAAAAAAATAATAAACAACCCAGTGCAGGGGTAATAATGTGTATGGAAATTCATGCACAGAATAATAAATTCCAACTGTTTCTAAAATCTCATAAACTATTACTACAATTTGTAATCTGTAATGTGTACATACATAAATTATGATGCACTTTATTGTACACTGTAGCTGGGTTGATATAGTGTACAATAATTGGAACAAGCAACCTTATTTTTGGTTACCATAGCATTTAATAAATAACATAAATTGTCATTTATTTCATCTTTCTCACGCTCTGTATATTTTCACTATTAAATATTTAAACTTCATCGACACGCATCCCTATAAAAGCAATATTCTTTGGCAGTATTTTTTAGTTCTTTTATCTTAAAAAGAAGCGATAAGATGGTTAGGTAGATATATTTATAAATAGATTTAAAATATAGTAGTAGATTTTTTTGTCTTTCGGGCAACGTAATATCCGAGCCAAATATTTCCCTAAACAAGAATGTGACTTACATTTATGATTACTCGAATATAAAAAAGATTACCTCTGGAATCTATTACGGGAATGTCATCGGGGAATTCAATGTTAATTTACTAGGAGATATAAACATGCCATAGAAGATATAAACATGTAACTGGAATATCATATTAAGATGATTTGTTGCAATATTATTTGTACAGAGACTTCCAGCTACTTCCAAAATCCAAAAATGAATTCCAAAAGATTAGAACATAATGAACTATGATTCACGAGCTTGCGGTTAGGGATTAGACTCAAACTGAACTGACTTGATAGTTATTTGTAACGATTTAATGACATTTGAGAGCGAAGAAGTCAAGAATCTAAGAGTGTATGCTCGTCTTATATCGTACGATGTCTTGCTTCGTATATGCTCTTGTACAGCTGAGTTAAGTCCATTCTTTCGGAGAACGCTAGATTATCTAGTTTTTTACTTAACTAACTACTACTACTACTACCCTGCTTCTAGAGTCTGTTGTGAAATCTTTTTCTAGTTTCGGTTGCGGTTATTAAAAGTTCCTTGGCCGGCATAACACCGATGATGCCTTTCATTGATATCCATTTATGATTGTGACTACCATTGCCAAGGTGGCTCGCTGATTTTTTTCTCTGCTATTGACATAACAAGATTATGACCAACATAAGTTATCGGGTTTGATGCACTAGTAAGAATTCTGTAAATAACTTGAACATTTAATATCAACTAAATTCGACGTAAATTGGCTATGACGAACAATCACATATACAGACGCGCGATCTTGCAGTTTAGATCATCTGATGTGCGGAACCTTATAATTACAAATGATAGCATGAATACAAAGTATATAGTTACAACGAATGTGTATTGATTAGCGTTGTAAATTAAATTATACGCAAGTTATCTATTCAGCTGTTTGCATCATATTAATTATGTGAAGTGGTATAACCGTAAAAGTCGTAATGAACGCCTTTTACAAAGTTAATAATTTTAAGTAATTCTGAAGTCAATTAGCGAAGTTTGTTAGCAACCTTCTTAAGTTTTCAGTTATTAACTCAACTTTTTGTGCTTATATGAAATAATAATGTGGAAAGTTATATAAAGATTGCGTAATAATATTGTGTGTATAATACATAAATTTAAACAAGTTTAGCTTTAACTTCAAGTAGAGCAGAGTAATTAACTGTAGATAGAGATGATTTAATAGCATGACATCTCATTTTCATACGAAGCAAACAACAGCACATCTCTCGCGATACGATTATAATCAAAGTATGATATGCTGATATCTATATGATATATATGTATTACAGGCACGTGGGTTTCGTTTATATGTAGTTAAATTATAATAATATATAAATAATGATCATGCAAAATGTTTTTCACCAATTTCAATGCGACAATAATGTTTTGTAAATAAGTATTGCGTGAGGTCATTACTTGTTTATTTTTCACTTTATTAAGGCAGTGGGAAGAGGCCTTAAAACCACTTGCAAATGAGTAATAGCGCAGCCCAATTTTAGTATTAATAAATACAGTGTGAGAAAACATTGTGCCCAATTAGCATGCCTTGGATAATGGATTTATATAGTTGCGTGTTTAATAAAAAGTGCAATCACATCGTTTCACGTAAAAATATAGGTTTGGGTTAGAATAAAATAACTTAGTGCCGCCCTAAACATCTTTAATAACTTTCTTCAAATACACTAAAATAGCTTCAAACACTTGCCATTGCCACAATTAATTTTAACGGTTTGTTGCTTGCCATATTGATTTTTTATTTACCATAGAGAAAGAAAGCTGTCTTCTCCGCGCCAATGGCTTCCTTTGTTCAGTCATTCTTCCGTTCATTATTAAGTCTAATCCACAAACGTTCCTTTCCGTTCCGAAACACACGTAACAAATTTATGTACTACTAATGAATAAAGAAATACCAACAAACCTTTAAAATTATACCTTTAAAATAACTTTTGTCTACAACCTCGTCAACTAACATCCCTTCCGAAAAATGAATCCATATGTGTACAATACTCAAAATGTTGTATACATGTATTCGGCGGTGTCAGAGAAACATAATTGTATAAATGAGCTAGAAATAAAACGCAGACAGCACTGTCCCTCTTTCTCCTAGGGAATTCGCATATACTTTATCCTGCACTGCATAGCCTTCATTTTATTTTAAGTGAATGTTATTGGCTGCCGGTATTGAGAGTTGTTACTAAATTATTTTAGTGAAAATTTGAATACTAAACCAAATAAATGAAAGATGAAGCAAGGTAAAAAATAACTAGTACATTTTATCACATCTTCAAAATGATAGTAAATGTTGGATATTTTAATATATATCCTTTGTAGGTATATAGTTAATTTCCTACTGTACAGGTTTACCTTTGAATTGCTACCGAGATCGCCTCCTTCTTGTCCCAAATACGAATGTCAGACCCGTGTCACATTCTAATTATACATTACCGCTTTCATTTGCCGGCCGCTACTAAATAACTCAACCTAGATATTGCCGGAAAGGAAATTCTCACTTTTGCCGTGTATAAATTTTATTCAACTAATAAAGGAGATATATTTAAATGTTCGGGTCTCGGCCAGGTGTACATATATTATTTTTGGAATGAGGTAACACACGTAAAATAGGTTTATGTTCATTTAAATTAAAATGTTTTTTTTTATGGTTGTAAAACAAGAATTTGTGATTAAAATTTGCCACTCAATGATAAAGAAAGCATTGTGGCGGTGTTTGATCATATCATAGATTATTGTTAATCGTCCGATGGCATCTTAATTAATCAATGACGTTTGGCATAATTATTACTGTAGCGGTTATATACCCAAATTAACCGAAATGACAGTTGCTAAACACTCGTGAGACATAAAAACATATTGGTCACTATACATTATTAAAAAAATACATTATTTTATTTTTTTATTATTTTTAAAAACATTTATATAAGGTGTTACAGTATTATTGTTTTGGGAGTCCTACTCGTAACTACGCATCTTGAACACTTTTCAAATATTTTGAGTTTTCATTTTATGTTCTTTATTATTCGTATGATGTAAATATCCATTGAGACGGAAATAATTTTTTTTCGTTATAATAATAAGATACTTACTGTGACTAACATGACACTCAGCTATACCATTAATATTATTCATGTGTCGGCGTGATAATGGAGGTTACACATTATACATTATTTCTTTTATAAGAAGTAACTCTTATATTTTACTGATTTCATTTAGGTAGCTAAGCTATTTTTAAGGCTACATTACCACTTACTATCAAGTGGGATTTTTTTTAACCTATTAAGTCAATTTAAATAAATTAAAAAAAAAAACCTTACTTAGTTGCTTAATTCACCAGTTTATAAAAACTAATTTTTAACTAAATAATTTATAAGTAAAAAATAAGTACGGTTTTTAAATCTCTCATTGTAATTTATAATTGATATTTACCGGTCTTGTGCACAGCACATACCTCTCTTTGTAATTTAAACCTGAAACCTCCGGCAGCTCCGAAGGAGGACTGGCGGAGGCTAATAAGGCTAAAATAAGCCAAATATTATAACTTAAACATCGTAAGTATTGTAAGCCAATGTCTACTATCTAACGACAACAATAGTGACTTAAATTAAGAAAAATAAACTTCACCAACATACTACATAACACCCATACATTTTAGCACAATTGCGTGAAAACGAAAGTTTCCTTTGTTATATAAAAACGTTGAGATCAGCGGCGGTTATTGTATTATCAAATATCCACCCCGACATGTACGAGGACAACACAGGGACTTTCAAGTGAATACTGCTGTTTTGTCGCGTCAGGTGAAATTCAGACACAAAGCTGTTGATTTCAGTTTATATCGACAAAGTGTCATACGCAGAATGTCTGGGCGTTTAATTTTGCCATCGAACGACAGACGACGAAGCTTTATTTTGATGTTGAGAGCTTAGCATCGTGTGGCGATAATGTGTTTTGCAATAAACAAATTAAACTGTTGAACTTTTATGAATGTAATGATGGAGCTTCGTTATATTTATATAATACTCTCGAATTATATTCCTATAAATATAATTTAAACTTATATCATTACAAACAATATACATTATAACAGCAACGGGTACTCACGATTATTGTATTTATTATGGATAAGTTCACCCTAATTACATGGGATGATCCATGTACCTAAAAATACTAATATGGTTTATATCTAATTTGAAAATTTCGTAATGTAATGATCAAATAAAGTGTACATCAAACATATTTCCTATTTTTCCGTACTTATGTATGTAGTATGAAATAAAGTAACGTTAATAAATAATTTAATTTCTTTTCTCTAAATCGAAGCCACAATATGCAATAGGTATTATAATAAATCCATTTAAACCGTTATTTCAAATAAAGTGAGCGAGATCATTCATCGTTCAACGATTAAATTTCCAATCAGGGATTCCAATATTGAATTTCAATGCCGTGTAATTCTGTATAACTCAAATACTTCAATCGGGGGTGTCTTCAGTATCGTAAATGTGAGTACCTATGTTAAAACAGATATTCCTCGGGGAAATTGAGCAGACGTGTGGTGTCTGGGGAGTTCCAGATTGTTGCTATTACTCCTAAGGCCCCTCTGTTTACCGCGAGATAGTTATTGTCCTGTGCTAAATTATTAGCAGGAATGTACACCTGAGTAGGAACAAACGCTTTCCGGGAATTGAAAAAAATGAGGCAGTAAATTGGAATTTAGCAAGTAGTTGAATTTCCTTTTATTAATCTTATTAATATATATTATTAAATTATTAAATTTTATATATATATATATATATAATAATAAAATATTAATTCAAATAATTTAATTTCAAGTAATTGAAGTTCCGCCGTTACTATTCATATCAGTAGGGTGACTTGCTGTATTATAGTTTTATTGAGGACTCGTTTTAAGTGGAAATGTATTATCTTTTCTTTGACTATTGAAGAAGAACGTTGACTCATTTAAATCACTATGATGGTTGATGGGTGGATGATATAATAATATTTGCAAATGCAAACCAATAAAGCATCATTGCAAAAACCCTTGCCTGTAAATATAGGGATGGGCTTTTCCTGACCCCTAAGAATATGTGAAATGCTAATTTTCAAGAGCAGACTTAATGTTAATTAAATACTAGAGCTAATATAAATGCGAATAGTTTTCTGTTTCTACGCCTGTATAGCTCTCTAAACAGTGTTTAGAGAGCACTTGCGTGGCAATATACGTAAAATATTCAATGCGTCTAGCTAAGTTGGGCTAATTGCCCCACATGTGTCAACTTTTATGTGCAAAACACTATTTTATGTATATTAAAGATGATTTAAGTAATGTTGATTAGTTTCAATGATATTTCAAGTATTTCATAAATGACAAACTCACATAAACATTTCTCATTAGAATTTCAACGTGAGTGACGTAGAGCCTGATGAAAACTAGGCGCTTAAAATATTAGATTCTTATATATATTTTAAGAACGTTCAATTCATGCTATGTTTGGTAAAATATCACGCGATTTATAAAGGAGCAAACAAACGTGTATGCATATAAAACCACTCAAACCTTAAGTTGTTACGACATTACGTTCCACTTTGTTGCACTGTATCTCTGCGGAGCTCCGCTTCAATTTAATAAAACTTTCACTCTGCTATGGTGTGCGACCAATAGTTTAAATAAATAAAGACCAAATAGATTTAACATCTAAATTCTAGGTTCCCAAAGTGGTCCAGGTGAACCCCCAGGGGTCCACGGCAGACTTGACGGGGGTCTGCGTTGGCGTGACAAAAAATGGGGGTTCACAATTCGTAAGTGAGAGTCCACGAAAATTTATCTGCTTTCGATAGTGAAGAACTAAAGTGTTGCTTGACTACACCTATAAATGTAGGCAGATAATATTTTAAGACGTTTAGCGATTTCAACTCGTAAAAATTTGCATATTCCATATTCAGTACAACGTGTCGAGACTTGCAAAGCGCCCCGTCCGCAACTCTTGTTCAGACGTGCAAAGGGACGAAATACGATTTTAAAATGATAACAATTATAATTAGTAGTGTTATAATTAGATATTTGAATAAATACAACACAAAAAATATACTATTTTTATTTTTGTTTTTACACCTCCAAATGGGGAGTATTTTAAATAAATAAGCGAGAGTTGATTGGTTCCTTGTATTGTGAGTGGATGTAAAAAAAGTAAAGTTGGATGGAATCACTTTTTTGATTGGCCAACTTTACTTTTTTGACACCCACATATAGCACAATCAATTAATTAATTAATTAACCAGTTTATTCTCACTATTTTACGAAATCTATTAATTGGTGGTTGGAACTCAGCTGCAACGTAAATTTCCATTTTTAGATCTAATCTTTACATTTATTTCTCCAGTTTTGGAAATATGGTAAAATGTAGCTGCAGGGAGTCTACCAGAACCAGCCAAACTTTAAAAGTGGACTATGAAAAAAAAGTCTGGGAACCTGTACTCTAAGCCTGCAACTCTAACTCTAAAACCTCTATAACTAAACATCTAACTCTAACCGTCTAACTCTAACCTTAACCCTCTAATTCTTGACCTCTTTCTCTAAACCACGACCTCTAAACCTCTAACTCAAAACATCTAAATCTTATTGATAGCGACGTTGAATCAGGTAAAATTCAGAATATTTTTTGAGTTTCCAGTACATTGCACGAGATTCAAACGTCTGGAATGCAATCAATATTTCATGTTGACTAGGCGACGGGTTATTTGTTGCTAGCAAAAATTCAGTGTCACGCAAAAAATACAGTGGTTAGCTTTGTCATATTAATTTGGAAATTCATTAGAATTTCCAAAAAAAATGATTACATTCGTATTAGCAGCCAAACAGCAAAATTAAAGATATTGCGCTGTATTTTATATACTACTATATAAATCTGTAGTGTTTCTCTATCTGTACACTCCATTTTTTGACAAAGTTTTATGATAAATGTCATTTTAAATATATAATCGACACAATAGATTTGACCATTTTGAAAATTTTTGACTGTCCATCTGTTTATCTATCCGTCTATACGTCCCGTTATAACGCAAGAACAACTTGACCGATCTTAATGAAATTTAGTATGTAGTAAGAATACATAATTACGTAGATGATAGGCTATATAACATATCAGTAAACCTAATGATGTCTAATGCAGGCAACATACAATTTTGAATTATCATAGATTTATAATAAATTTTTCAACCCGAACGAAGACGGAGGAGGTCGCTTGTATATATTTCTAAGGTTACAGACTGGGAGGTGACGATCTGATGTCGGTGGATGCTGTATGCTAAGGTAAAAAAAAGCTTTGTTAATAAAAAATTGTACTGTTATTGGATTATCTTAGAGTTCTGTGTAACATTTTCAAATTTAAGTCGGTCAATTTGCACTGCGTAGGTATTTAAAACCGTCACCTGTCGCATTGAGAGAAAATCCGAGCCCAGTCGTGGGACAGTTTATGCAATAAGATAACGATGATAATGGCATAACAACATCAACCTACTACATAATAATATACTACCTTTAAATTTTCTTTTATTTATCCTTCGCTCTAAGTGATTCTTTTAAAGGCAGGATATAATATTGTAGATATTCATAAAGTAGTCATTGATTTAACGGTAAGTTTAATTCAAAAACTTCTATGTCTATTCTATGTCTTGTTTCAAAACCTGTCTGCGATTGACTTACCGACAGTACTCAAGAGATTTACAACTTTCAAGTTCCTTGAAAGTTTCACACGACTTCAAATATATATTTCAAACAAGAGCAAAGTTAGCGCATAGGTAATTTTAAGGAAAAACTGAGTTTATTATCGTCTTTTGATATATGAATGTTTTAATCTGATATTCATTGTCGCGTGTAACTGACAACCGAATTTCTATCTACCATCGTCATCCTCGTACCTACCATCTCTGTCATTTAATCTGGCATCTTTAGTTCGATTTAAGGAAATACTTGACCATTTTTATCATAATAAAACTTTAACAAATTATATTCAATTATTCAACAAGGATTGAATATGAGGTGAAAATTCAGACTGTTATTTACTTTTATTATGTATTATGATTATTAGAACAAAATATCGAATAGATATCTTAATATCCAAATAGTAATAATAATAATAAAATATAAATAATAAATATGATAAAAATCCTATGCAAACATATATAAACCATGTTATTCCTCTACCTAGATAATAAATAGATGCTAGGTAAATCCACTTAAAATCAGGAAATCTTTGAATTGTCATAGAAAAACACCTGAGTAAAGCGATAAATTACGTATGCGCTCGATGATATATTGAAAAGTGAACAGTACCCGTATAAATAATCGCGTTTCCCTAGCAGAAGATTAATGAGTTCGAAATTTCTCTGAGGATGTAAAGTCGATGAAGTCATTTTTCCCCAGTCCACCAGAAAATGACACGATGATTGATATTATATGGCGCTTTATTGGGCCGTTGGGAGGGAACATGAAATAGCTATTCGAGAATGATATTCTGTTTGCTGCATCCAATATATTATTTCCCTGTCATTGTTGCTATTTTATTGACACTTTTTACATAAAAATTTCATTACATTTTGTATTATAATAATACTTCGTGTTAATAAAATGATGTAATAATTCGAGATGTGTAAACATGAAAACCGGATAACTTATTGCAGAGATAAATTAATTTTTTCTTTATGTTTTTTATAATATTATATATATCATTATACTTACTTACTCTATTTAACGAAAGTAATTTTTTTTAAGATCATCCATATATTTATTGTAACATTTTCTATATCAAAATAATATAAATAATAGTATTTTTAATGTATAAACATAATTATTATTATAGTAAATATTAGTAATTTATTAATTTTCAACTTCTACATAAACTAAGGAGTAGATAAGAATAACTATATTTACACATAAATTAATAGTATACAAGTTGTTGAATACCTGACAATCGTTTGCTGCCACCCGTTTTGAAATACTATTAGTAAAATACTTGCCATATTAACTGCATCAATGAATAGCGCTTATAGTGCAATAATAATTAACGTTGTTGGTAGCTCTTGGTCAACCACCAAGTTGGTTGACCAAAATGAAAATTATTTGCAATGGAATTGGTACAAATTTTTTATGCCTTTGCGCATTTGTATCATTTATAATAGTGTTCAAAATTCATTCATATTTCTCATTAATCTTTACTGGTAACACCAAAACTGTGCACTAACAAAAAAATCGGGGTACAAAATTACTTCTCT
>DWPT01002724.1:0-15657 GCA_018251895.1 Agathymus mariae mariae | reverse complement strand
ACCGGTCCTATATAACATTAGTCACGTGGATTGACGTAAGTGAGTGGTATAAAACCATAATAAAGATTAAACTAAATATGTTTAATATGGCCAGCGAATCAGTTCCCACCTTTTTCTATTTTAACATTTCGCATGTTTTTAATATTTAAAATCTTTCAAAGGGGACATTTTACTAGTCTATTATTTCAATTTTAATATCGAGATAAATTTATATTAATTTGTAAATAATTAAAAATGTACATTATTATGAAGCAATGTTAGGAATGATTTAGCCCCAGAAAAATGGTACAAGGTGTCAAATAAAATTTTCATTAGCGTACAAGTTGTCTGGATGGGGGGATTAGAGCTAGAAAGTATCGTTTTCAAATTGCTTAAACGAAATGAAGTCATATACAGCAACTGACTTAACACGACTATTCAAGAGACCCAACTGCCAGTATGATGAAGCAATCCGTTAAAATGCTTGGCTGGAAAGTATTCTGACGTATCGTTATACTCTCCTGATTTAGGTCCCCAGGATTTTCACCCCTTTTTATGTATATCAATGCGGGATTCAGAGCTTTTCCACAAATAGAGGCCAAAACATAGACATTTATTTTGTATTTTAGTCTGACTAGCACGTTCCATGCGAATACCATTGAACAGATTTAGATTATGCTCAGCATATTTATAACTTATATTATGGTTTACTATCTAGGATACTCTTCAACTCGAAAAATGGATCTGTTCCCGCGAAATAAATATAAAAGTTAATACTTACATTCTGTTAAGAGAGAAG
This sequence comes from Agathymus mariae mariae, assembly GCA_018251895.1. Classification (NCBI taxonomy): domain Eukaryota; kingdom Metazoa; phylum Arthropoda; class Insecta; order Lepidoptera; family Hesperiidae; genus Agathymus; species Agathymus mariae. The sequence goes on along the minus strand of DWPT01002724.1, from coordinate 14,879 downwards.
TAAACAAAGACTTTTTATACATACAACTAGACAAACAGTTCCCTTACGTTTAGTAACCTAATTTTATCAGGGACCGCTTTTATTTATTAAGTGTCTGTTAAAACTAGTAACAAGCAACCATTTTTCTGATGATTTTTGAAGCAAAAAACAACGTAGTAGTAATCAAAGGCATAATAAATTCTTTACGTATAAGCAGCCCCGTCATCAAAGAGATCTCTTTTAGACGCGATATTTACTCTACTTCGGTAAGTAAAAGTCACAGTATTACTTGTGCCACAGTAACATAAATATAAGTTGAAAATTTTTATAAACTACACTGCATATATTATAATCGTTAGTTGATATAAACAAAATAAGGACAACTTGATCAGGATTTGTTGTGTAGCCTTCACTGGCGAGCCTTGACATTCAACAACGCTCAGTATTAAGCAGTTCCAATTTAAATGTAGTCACTTCCGATCTACTAACTTCCTATTTCAAAGTATTAATAGTTTTAAAATCTCTATTTAAATGCGTCTCAAGCATCATTCGGTAATTGGACTGATTGGCTCGTTCCGAATTTATTTCCGGATACTAGGCGGGTTCGAAATATATGGTTTGTATAGACATTGTGTAGGTAGACAAGAGACAACGACACTTCCGTTATTTTGCTAAGCCGTTGTTGGTAATTACAAATATTTTTGTAGTTAAAATAATGGTATCATACTCCTGGCAGCGCAGATGCTTGCATCATATTCGACGACAATTTTTCATATGAATAACAACAGATTTTACATGAAAAACATGTTCGAGTTTAAATTTGTAGTAAATCTATTACAAACTTCGAAACCCAATAATTCTGACAGACTGCATTTTCAAAACTCTGATATTATATTTTACTTTGTTAGTTGAGCTGAAGATACTTAAACGCAAAACTTAGTACCAACAACGTTTAAACCGCTTAAAGTTCAACAACTAAATATAGGTCAAAGAGTTATTCTTGATCTGTACCATTATAATAGTCTTGACCGTAACCAATTACAAAGAATGCTGAACAATGACTTCTCACTGGACCGTTACACCTATTATTAATTTAACTTCGCACCAACATCCTCCCACTACAATGTTTTGAAAGGAACCAGTGACATTCGGTACCTTTTCGCTTTCACCGCATTGGAAAGTGAGCGTAAAAAACATATTTTGGCAACGGCAAAATGGCGGGAGATCATCGACCTCATCGAGTCATAGGCCATAGACAAAGGGCGAGTAACGAAAGTAAAAGTGTGGTCGATTATAAATATAAACCATTACGGAGTCACGATCGTGATCCACGAGAAGATTTGGGAATGTCACGGTTAACGTCGAATGGTTTTGTTTTGTAACCATACGGGCTTAATATTGAAATCATTTTAGAGCAGTTTCTGGTGTTTGCTCAATAAGACATTGAACGAACCGTTCATTCCAAAATGGCTGCCGCAGTATCTAATAAGGCATACTGAATGTTTACAGTGAACTTGAAAAGACAAAGTTGAAATATCGAAGTCGTTTATAGATATAACATCGAATTATTTTTTGTAAAAATATGACAAAGGTTGTTATCAAATAGGTAATAAAGGATGTACTGAACTTATTTAGCCATACGTGTGCTTTACCTATTTGTCTATTTCATGTATTTAAATGAGAAATATGGTAATTTCGCCGAAAGACAAAAATTTGTAATTTATCAATTATTTTACTTAGACGATTTGATTGTTATTTATCAGAAATTAAATTATGAGATAACTTACAAGTTATATGTAAATTATTTAGAAAATATGTAAAAAAGGAAATAAATGTGAAATAAACTCGATATTTCTGTTTCTTGCAGTTAGCTCCGTTACATTATGAATTCAATTTTAATGGGGCTTTTGCCATGGCAAAAAGGCATGCCATTATGTGCATATTTTTTTCTGAAATTATACAGGTTACTTACGTTATATTAAAAGATTTTATTTTACAAATTTCCATGTAACGGCCACTGCCGTGAATGCTAAAAGATTAGGTAAGGCAAAAATATAATGTAATTAATTAACATAGATGATACAAGACTGACATAATAATAGAAACTTTAGGAATTTTTGGTTGTGACGTTCTTATGAACGCGAGTAATTAAACAAAACACTTTATGATGAAATAAATTAATAGTAATTAAATAAAACAAAATATATATTTACAATAAAAAAATCTTATCACTTACAATATGCGTTTAAATATTTGAAATCCCGACTATGGTAGAAGCAGACTGAAAAAAGCTTGCACTCGTAGCAAGTAGCGTACAGCTACGTACAGTCTACGATGAATACGTAGAGCTCGTGCATACCTTAACCTAAGATTTTAAACGTGGCTTGGAGAATCCCGAGGTTAGTAATTACTTTCATTATTTTGTATTAATTTATAGATAAAAAAAGCTGTAAAAAAATTGTTAGCAACGTTGAGTTGCATGTTTATAAATATATATTTACCCATTGTGGATGTCATCGTCTGCAGTTGTCGTACATGCGCAGAGGCGTCGAGCGCCTCAGGCCCGAGGTTGTCACCCGACGACAGCTTGTCTAGCACCTAGACTTGCACATCACAAAAATGTCCACGTCTTTACAGAATCACCGATCACCTTTTTAATTTACGTCTGCGAAAAATTTTTGACACACCAACTCTCAGCATACTTTTCTGGAGCTGCACTCGTTTAGCTCGCGGAGTCCAGCGCACATCCTGCAGAACGAGAACACTAGGAAAGCGCAGGCGCAGGGCGCAGTCGTCTTGCGGCTGCCTGCGCGCACTTCGAACCTCTCGATTCGGCAAAATCACGATAACGACTGCGCGCGAATGTCGTCATGTCGAAATTCGAAACACTTTCACCTAAATATTCCGCCTCCGTTTCGGCGGACGCGGGCGTCGCTCTCGGCGCTCACACACACACATCGGGTGACATCGTCAGTACTGAATTACGTACACTATAAAAATTGCGTCAGTTTTTTCGTAGTCGACCTTATATTTATAAAGTACGTTGCCGAAATATAGTTATCTCTGTCTTATACTCATTCACCGTTAGAAGAATCGTTTTTTGTTTCATTTCTTTATAGTTAAGGACACGCGTGTGAGTGTGCGATTTCGATAGCGGGGTCGATGAACTGACGATAGGGATTTCGTTAAAAAGTTAGCAGCGATGTTTCAGTATTAGGATGGGTTGCAATAATGGTTATGGGTGTAGCTCAGCGAGGCATGTGTGGTCGCTTGGGGGGGACCTAGTCGTCATCGGCGATAAGTAGGTCACCGTATGCGCACGCGCAGTTCCTCATGACCGCCCAATGGCCGAGTCGATGTCGTCTTCAATTGTTCTAATGTTATGAAATGATATGCTCATATAACTTTACTGCATCTATACGAACACAATAACAATTAGTTGAAGACGAAACTGAACAACACGTCATTAAATAGCAGTTATTATATGAATAAATAAATTGGTTTTTATTCAAACGAAACATTATGAATTCAATATTCATAAAGTATGACATGGTTAATTCGTAGTGATACATGCATAGCCTAGATTAATGTGTAGCAGTTTTGTTGTCTAAAAGGTTAGTCTGGCCGATGGCACAGTTAAGTATTGGATTACATTAAAACAGAGTTCATTCGCATCGGCCGCTATTCTTGTTTATCTAGATTACTGATTCATTAAATTAACAATGCGTTAGTCGTATCAAACAGGTGAGTAGTTAATGTCAGAATATTATATGTTATATACTTCTGATATTCCAAAATTTTAATGTGTTTTAAATCGTGTGATGTCGACATATTAAAATAAAATATTTGTTATTTTATCTGAACGCTTATTTTATTTTTACCTTCAAAATTTTTTTTTTTATTATAAAGTAAATTAACATAACTGCCAAATAATTTTCAGTTTGACACGATTTACTAACCTGTATCTAACTATAAGCGTCTGGTTATTGTAACACTTTAGTTAAACGAATATATAGTTTTTCCCGTTGCATAATATAGTTTACGAACTTCAAAGTGCACCTGTAACTGCGTGCTTTAAATATCAGTGACATGTCCCGAGTGGCCATTAGAGGTGCGTCGTGGATCGTCAGGTAGTCCAGAGTAAATTTAGCTCGAAACAGCTCCGAAAGTGGGTTAACTATTCTCTCTTGAAAAACACTGCTACTCAAAAATCTGAGGCAACCGTGTCTGACCTATCTACAGAATGGGTGAAAGCGAGGTAACCCCATTCGGGTAACGTGAAAACAGGAAATGCTCTGTGGACCAGATGCATTATGAATTCTGTCACTATCATGACATGCCAGTACGATACATTAACAATCCAAAATTACAATAAAATTGTCTTAATACTTCAGTTATTAATTTAGTACATAATTAAAAGTACTCTAGAGCAATTCGTGTAAACGATAACAATTTTAAAATTTTACCGACCGCGTTTGAACACAACATTTGTTGTCCAAGTATCACACAACTCTTTCGAAATTTCACAGATAAGCCTAATCATGTTGTACGTCTCAATCTATATATATTTTTTTGAGTATAAAGTAAACATAAATTTAAGGTTTAAGATTTGATATAACATGTTAAGTTGACATGAATAACTGTAATTCGTCATCCTCATTAAATTTAATTACATTGCAAATTATTGTCTTCATTTTATATAAACTTCATAATATTTTTTTACGTTTAAAGTGGGACTTTCTTAATCCCGATGAGTAATAAACTATACGAATTATTAAAGTAGGTAACACTGCCTCCTGTACTACAATACTAGGGACCACATTATGTGCTTCGCTTTTAAAAATAGAACCTCGATAAGTAAGGAGTGGCGATGATTAAAAAAATTAATCAGATGACGAATCGCGACGCGACCTATTATCGAATGACAATTGAGGCGTATAAACACCACAACGCTTTGTTGATAACGCTGTTTTCACACACAGCGGCCAGTCTGGCCGATCTATTTAGGGTTGAACGACCTCCCACTGAAACTGATAATCCTACACAATTTACCAAAAAACATTTACATGAAGTTATTGTTTGATAAAAGTATAATGACGCGTGACGTATAGATTATCGTTTTGGTTCTAAATCGATCGAAATGTATGTCGGTCTGTCAAAAGTTTTCATCGGAAACAACCATTTTAGTAATATTAGTTCTTACATCACTAATAGATAACTTTGTAATTCACAGATTTGAGATATATTTGAGTACGACATGTCATAATCGATGCGGTTGTCATAGGATGGTCAAATAATATAGCATCCGCTACAAATAGTTGTAACTAATATTTATTTTTATTATACCTCGCATGTTATATATTAACATGGACTATTAAATAGTCGGGCGTCGTTCCTTAAATATTCTGCCTAGGCATTCACGCTTATGTGTCATTGTAACTGGCTGGTGACTCTCCAAATTACGCCGATAAAGGTGTGAACGACCTCGCCAATCTTAAACAACACCAAAAAACGATTATAATAAAGTTTACGTTAAAGTGAGTGCGTCCATTTTTTACTGCCTAACTTTTTTTGTGTAAATAAGCACTGAAAAGTATACTACACCCGGCCACATATAGTAGGTATGTGTGATGATATTCGAAAACATTTTGGATGTGAATATCGTTGTACTAATTCGGCGCTCGACAACGTAACTGCGACGAAAGATGTCGACAAAATATATCTCCGTTGACACGATAACGTATAATAAATATTTTCCAATCAAAAATTAATTTCACACAAAACCAACCATTCGTAATCGGTTTATTAACGTTGTTATTGACTTGTTCACGAGTTGTAATTGAATGCGGAAACTCTCGTAGGCGAGGTTACTAAAACCAGCCAAAAGATCGTCAAAGCCTTCATGTTTGCCGCTAGTACTCGTGTTCATTTAATAATTTTATTTCCTACCTTATTGTTTTATTAATAGTTGTAATATTCTAAAACTAACATTGTAAAGGATTTCTTGTCTATTGTGATTCTCTATTAGACAATACAGGGCGATTGTCAAAATACAATATATATTTATCTTAAAATCTAGTATGGGCACTACTAACGAATTGACTAATCAAAAAACTAACACAAAGAGGGTCATTGCGACTTTAGTGGAATTTACTGTTTGATTAATACTAAAGAATTAACTGATTTATTTATTCTATTAATATCCGAAAACTTACCCGTAAAACAATTACGTAATTCCATTGTTGATATGATAACCAAATTCAAGTAAGCTGAATCACAGTTGAACGCTCGCGTACGCGAACTATAATATAAACAATAGTTCTGTTTCATGACAATGACGTGCAGCTCCTTGTTTTGTAGTATAATTAGGTAATGTTTTTGGTATTAAGTAGATACGAGGATACCACGAGCCAAAATATATTATCGCTTTAGAAAGCCCGTTCTCAACGGAAAGTAGAGAGCCGCAGCATGTGCCGAAGTTTCATAACTTTTAGCATGTAAATTGTTTGTAAAATAAACATAAATGGGAGAAGATAGCCCGTATGACAATAAGTGGCCAACGAGGTCCATGTTTATCAGCAATATCGAAATCGTCCCTGACGCTTTTATGACCAAAATAAAACAGGGAAACTTACCAATAATCACGTGTTCCGCCAGAATTAGCTAGGTGATACAAACGCAATGACCTCCCAAAGAAGACTAGAGATTACATCCCATCATATATTCGAGTGAGGGTGGTTTGTAGTTAGGATGAATATAGCTCCATATAGCTCCATACATCACAAACACAATTTTTATATTCGAATTGGAATATGTAGATGGTTATAGTTATAAAAGGTGCTCGCCATTTCTAATTATTACTTAATATATTGACGATCTTATCGTCATAAGATCTTGTAAAAAAATTACTTCGCATTGTATAGTCACAACTGAATGTTACAAAAAGAAGATCATACAGGTGTAAACATATATAGAACAGAGTAAAATAAAAGATTAAGTTATCGATTTCGATTCTTATCGCTAGATAGTAATCGTTAAGTCATGACGAATGCTTTCGGACGGCGTAAAAATGTCTAATACTTGGGAAGACAAACTACATAATGACATTGAAAATTTCGAGTGTATTAATAAGAATTATTATTAATATTCTATTTATGTTACTGTGTAATAAAGGTATGAGTTCAGTATGACAATAAGCGTTAAAATTTACTACAAAATGAGAACTTATACGACGTGGAAAATTTTGGATCATTAATAATCTTGACCACCGATTACGAATCTTGATAAACAAACTTGTTGAGATATATTACTTATTATATAATCGAGGTATGGTGTCGGTCGGTGCAGCGGCTGGCGCACGACCGAGTCCCGCGTCACCGTCTGGTTTCACAACTCATCCGCCGAAGCCGTTTTCACTTTTTCGCTGTCAAGAACGCGCTAACGATAAACAAACTAACATTTTGGCCGTCGATACTACCCAACTATCTTAATAACAACAGTCATAACAACAACATTTTCCTCGACGATTTTGGTACCTGACGCGTTGGATTTGAGCTCAATTTGCTAGAACAGACTTAACTATGCAAGCCGCAAGACAACTGCCAAAATTGCCGGTCTGCTATTTGAATGTCCTAAAACGAATTTGAACCTTATTTGTATAACATAACAGCGCAATCGAAGCCACTAGCGTGTATTTTTAATTTTGTTATCATTGCAGAGAACGGCTTTAGAAACGTCGAGGCTGTTCATTGACCTTTTTTGGCACATACACTAGCGAAACAAAAGACTCATTTTATTAGGGACATTGGAGGAACCTTGATGTGCATCGGTTATCATGTACTTGGGAAAACTTGGAAAGTTTATTGGGACACGCTCTTTTTACGTTAACTGTCTTGTTAGCGAAAATGTAGCTTACTACAGCATTTAACATGATACAAGAAAAAAATATGTATTAGAAATAAAATTTCCCTAATATCTTTGAGGTTGAAAGGCGATAATAAGGATTCCAGGATCTGTAACAATTGGATTCTGAACACACACCGATCTCCCTTGATGTCGATAATTATAACCGTCGCCATTGTTTTCAACCCGAGAACTGCTAAGTTATCATAATAATAAGATTGCAGCTGACATTGCCTCTCACTGGTCCACGTAACACATAGTTACGCAAAGGTCTTTACCCTTGTTTATTTGGGACAACTTTACTGAGATGTTTTAATTCACAACTACATGCACACAGCTGAGCATTTGGTTTATGTTAGATGTGTTAGGTAATCGTGAGGAGCAGTGCTGCAATTATTTTCCAATTCACTTTTGAGTAATACAGTGGAGCTTTTAGCGTTTCTGTACACAACATTCAATGTTTGTTTTGTAGTTGCCTCAGTCCTTCATAGGTCAAGTGAATAATCGATACGATATATTTTTTATAAGCAAATATACGATTTAATGAAACGGTTATCGATTGGTGAAGGGATTAGAGGTAGATCCGTGTGTCGGAAGTATTTCGTCTGAAGGCAAGGTTTATTAACTGGTACCTAATCATAGCAAATACTACTCTAGATACAGCTTAAGTAAACTATTTTAAAAGATTTCTTATTAAAACTAAATTTCTTACGAAACTATGAAATGTATGACTCCTTTTATGTATTACGAGTCAGGGAAATAAATATTAGCTTCAACTGATTAACGATCATTTCAAGGCACAAGTAGTTTCTCGTAAATTTAATAGTCAACATATCTTAAGAGAAAATGATTATCAATAGACGTATATTAGAACTTTGTATGATACGTAAATGGAAAGGAGAATATTTTTTGATTCCTGACAAATCGTGAGGTTTTATTTATATTGTATGAATTAACTTATATAAAACAGGCAGTTGTACTCGTACTATTGTTGTTATACAATGCCTCATTTTCTATAAAAATGCCCATAAAAGCCCTACAGTAGAACAAACTGTGATATTATGAAAATGCATTCGAGGGCAGAACAAACAAACTTCCACACACGGAAGACGTGAACCCAACTCAGAATGTGCTCTGGAAAGTATGTTATTGTGACACGCACCACCACAACTAACTGCAACCGGGTTTTCCTGACTGAAAACTGTCTATAGACTGGTTAATTTCAAAAGTTTTAGCTGCAAGGGTTCGGCAGCTAAATAATTTCACCCATAGAGCAGAATATAAATAAAACTAATATTGAATTAAAAAAGGAGCTCATAAAATAAATAAATTATTATAACACATGGATATTTCAATAAAAAAGGAAAAATGTTAGTTTTCCATGGTAATATAACTTTTACATTACAGACTCTTGTCCAATACGTACATTTTAATTTCTATGGGTGTTTGACGCTCAGATGTACTGCATTGCTGGCATTAAATTCTCGCAACTTTCAGTTTCGTCATAAGTTTATCAGCTTCTAAATTATCGTAGGGGACATATGATCCACGCGATGGTAAGTGATCATAGCGGCCCATGCACATTCGTGGTATTGTACACGGCCCTCTCTGGTACAAAAATGGTCTTCGTTATTAAAAACTGTGTGCAACATTTGTGTTTCTTATTATTCTTCTTATGATCTGGTTGGTCTATAGGGATAACATAATAGTCGATTACAAGTTAAGACGAATCCAGTACCGTAGATTGCATGCCACTATTCTGTTTGTTCTAAAAACAAACAGTAATGCAACATCACACGTTTGGGTTGTGCGATAAGATAATTAAGTCAGTGTGGTTTCAAGAGACTCGCGAGAAGGTTATGTTACCGAGTTACCGTAATTAATTGTAAACTAGTTTTTGATATGAATGTAAGCGGACGCACAGTCCACATGGTGAGTGATCGTTTGTATGGTCAATTTGTAACGAACCTCAAATATTATTACAGTTTTACTTGAGAACGATTGTTTATATCAATTTTTTTCTTGTTTCCGCCGCTTTTTCTTAAGTGATGACGCATTTATTCGACACGGCAGAAGCAAATTAATGACACAAATGTATGGACAAAACGCCTCAATAGTCTAGGCTTAGTAGTCCTAAATGCTGAGATGCATTTTATCTAACTACACATAAGAGTATTTTTTGAAATCATCCACCAGATTGTTAAAACAGGAGATAGGGTTTGAAACAGGTTAACTGAACTTATTTGACGGGTCATTCACAAAGAACTAGAAGAATTTCCATGGAATAATCCAGACTACATTTTATCATATAGTATTAAGTACTACCACCCAGTAGTGTCTCGCAGACAGTCTTGGGATTATAATGCATCATTAGCTGGTTTTATATTTTCATGAGGAATATGAATAGTCTCGTATGGTGAGATTATACTGGAGCTTCTTAACAAATACGTTAACAACCATTATCAAATCCTTAAATTATCCTTTCAATGTAATTATTCTTACAATTTGGACACAGGTACAGAGAATAATATCTTCCATGATTTGTTCTGCGCCGATCATAAGGGGCTAACGAGGGAGTGGCCTGTGAGCGGGTGGTTATTCCACACGCGAACAAGTCACGCTATCACGACTCAGTAACATACTAAAGAAACCGCTAAGAAAACGCCTTCCGGGGTGAACGCCCGCGTTGCGTAAAGCGCCCGGTGGCGCAACATGCGCGCGAGTTCGCGCCACCGCCATCTAGCGGTAACGCTGGGTATTAAGGGGTTTCCAATCACGGTACTAGTTTGACTGAAGATGAATTTTTGATTGTATTGGTTTGCTTTGACATTGAATTTTAAATTGTTTCAGAGCATTCACTCCAAATACATTCAATATCTTAATTCTTGATAATCGGATTTTTATAAAAATACGCCTAATATTTAGTGGGGATTTAAAAAGCAATACAGTACCATGCAGCAGAGTGCCGAAATAAAATAAAATTCGACTCCTAGGTCAAGGTTTGGCTTGTCTTCGAAATGGGATAATTGCCACATATTGCGACCTTAACTCGTGGCGCGGCGGTCTTACAACACAAACGCAAATATATCCACGTGTGTTGTATAGGAATCGATGATCTTAATAAATTCAAATTAATTATATCAAGTATAAATAAATAACTCCCAGGAAAACTATAAATTCATAGGTGTTAATATTATAATATAATTATGTGTATATAATATCATGGCTAGAAATATTTCACAAACACAGACATTTAATCTATTCTTAAGAAACAAATTAACACTAAAGAAATATTTCTTATAATGATATTGATACATGTAATAGCAATCAATATACGTAAATTACCTACAGTGTCATTGGACGCTGATGTTACTAGAATGATTGATCGCAGGAGTTATCTAAATTATATTTACACCCACATATAATTAACAAAATTTTAATATAAGATACTTAAACGTAATTTTTTCTCGTTGAGTTGTGCTGTTCGGTAGGTAATAGGTACCTTTTTTACTCGTCAATCTAAAAATTATGGCCTCTTTGAGATCGGATTTGGTTTGTGTGAGATTGCCAATCTACATAAACACGTATTTCTGGTCCCAGGATCTCGAGTGAAAAATTTATGAGAAATAATTAAGTAATATTTAAAAATATATACAAAAATTCTAGCTAAAAAATGCTTCAGATCTAAAAAAATAAAGTGCGTCAGTTGATGGTATGTTACAAATCTATAAGAGGATTTAAGTGCAAAAATATTTTAGTGTTATATCGAAAACCAAAAGCGGCGTTGGCCAAAGAAAATGGAAAGTCAGTTATACAACTCTACCTGACCGAGCCGTGAAAGGCGTGTATTTAATGTCAAACAGCCGTGGTCAAGGTTTTGAAGTTTTGAATGCTTGCTTCACAATTTTACCTCGTTTTTTACATCACGCTTCGAGAGATACTTGGAAACGGTCCGCGGACCTGAAAAATTAGCAACACAAGGCAAAGGTTAAGTTTACAATCAGTAAACTATCTGATGTCTTTAAATTATTGTGTAATTGTAATATTAGTTAAAATATTTTTAAATGGTATTGGACTATTCCTATATGTCGAATGAAGTAAAGGACTTTTTGGTACAATATTGTGGTATTGCGATCGCCGCACTCGGATTTTCAGAACTGATGTATCGCAAGACATATCCATAATATACCTATTTGAATATTTAAAATACAAAACGTATCTTATTCAATTCATATTTCTTGCCGTGGATCTGGGTAATAGTATCGTTTTATTCTTGTTGCATCGGAATTTAAAGTAATAAACGATGCTCAAAACAAAACAAAAATATCGTGCCGTAAATCTTCGTTCCATTATGACGAAGAAAGTAGACCCGCCATCATTAAAAAGAATACGGCAAACTGTTACGTTCAGACGAGGAACATAAAAAGTGTCGAGTTGAAAGCGAGAGTAATTGTCTAGGCTGCGCGTGCGCAGGCTACCAGAGGTAACAGTACTCGGTGTAAGGCGAGCAGTACCTGCCGTTGGATTTCCCGTTGACGTAGTAACGTAACTAAAATTTATATTTAATTAATGTTATAAATGTAATGTTGTTAATAAATAATACTTATTTATTATTCCTACAGTTAAATTGAACAAGCGTTCCAGTCAAGGTGATCGCATGGAAATATTTATGTCGTTATTGTTAGTGACCCTGTTGAGAACATTTAATCGTTGCATTTTATCAATAAACAGGAGACGTTATGATTTGGAACTTAAGTAGTTAAATAAGTTTGCAAAAATATTTAAAAACATTATTGTGCCTATAAATTTTTAGAATACCTCATAGGAATCAAGTATTGTACAAAGTCAGTACTACATAGTATTAGAAATTAATATTTCATTACAATAACATCGAGAGCGAGAGTAGACTCGGCTGCGCGTGTGTTCACCGCCCTGGGGCAACGGTACTTAGTGTAACGCTACCGATGCCTCCGGAGGGGTTCCCATTGAAGCTATGTTATAATCGTCATTCATTATAATACCTCTAATATTCATTATGTCGCAACAACAGTAGGTATGATAAAAGTAAAAAAAGCTGATTTAACATACATTCTTTCAAATTAAATATTTAACTAATTCTCTTAGTTTAGAAATTTTTATATTGTATTTTATATGTATTTCCTTATTATTTGCGGTATATATCTATTGCTATATCATTAAAACAAGCAACAATTATCCCTTTATTAAGCTCGGGTCTCCGTTCACAAAGAAAGGGGTTAAAGTCAAAGTTAGCTACGCTTGTCAACGCCGGAAATGGCAGACTGTTATTTATAATTAATATACGGTTTAGTAATAATTATTATGGGACACTTTTGTGAACTAAGTAATAGCTATTATGTAAATATAATTAAGTAATATATTATTTTGTTACATTTAGTTTTCATACAAGTAAGCTAAAAGCGAGAGAATTTTATTTAGCTTGAGCATTTGGAAGTTGTTCGGCCGCCGGCGCCGGCCGCTAGAGTAAACGCAACGGTACCTTGTGTACGGCTACGGTATTTCCCGTGGGACCATTTATTTGATGTAATGTTGTAAGTATGAATTTCTATTCCATTATCGATATTGAAAAATACTTCGGAAATGGGAATTTGGGTTACTTTTATCATGTTATTTATCTAGTTCAGTGTAGGTATCGCTTAGACTGAAATGTGATATCATAAAATATGCATGTATATTTATTGTAATGCATTATTTCTTACGTAAAGTAATGATAACATATGACTTATTTATTTATGAATTTTAGATGATTAAAAAAAAAAAGAGAATGAGAAAGTTAATTTCAAATTCGATTAATGGAAATCCGATGAAAAATGTCTGATTCCCTAAGGAACCTCGATGAAATGTAAAAAACTAAAAATACACAGTAAATTATTTGCAATTCTCTTAATGAATAAACAGAATATTATAATTCTTTGAACTGAATAATGAATTTATTTTATTTTTGACACTGAAACTAGAGAGCGGAACGATATATGCTACAAATAGGGGAGGGTATATGTCTTTGCAAGGGATAATTGAAATAGCTCACCGCGAAACACAAATCATCGCGTACTTTCAACTGTCATCAACTGCGTCAATCAATGCGAGTGAAAGTATCGTCGCGGATTGTTATCACTAGGTGGTGCTGAGTGATACATTTTGCTTTGCTTTGCTGGGATTCAGTTATCGCCTTTTAATATGGATTATTGTATCGATATGTAAAAACCTGTTCGTGCAGCACTACTCGCATCGGTCAACCACCGTCGGGACCTTAACTACTTTCTCTTTCGACTGTTGATCGTGAAGTGGCTTACGCGCACATCTACAGTATACGATGTAATAAAGAACTGGTTTGCTTGTGTGTGTTACATTGTCGGTTACATCATGCAACTTTGGCTGACGCATCCATCGAGCGAAAGGTCAGTATCTATTTAAAAGATATAAATACATATCTACTCTCACTTTCCATAACTCGTCTTAGCTTTGATTTGGTGTTCGGTTTCAAAATCATTCACCTTTGGCTTAAGGTACAGTTGCGACATGTTATATAAAACCGAGGCATGTACCATGTGACATATTTTGCTAAGTTTTTATTTTGTTTGAAATTCGAGCCACTACTTGATCGATAAATTATTTAACTAAGTATTCATACTTTTTTTAACTTTATCGCGAAATAGTAATTATATGTTAATAAACCTGTAAAGGAGCCGAATTTATACAAAAAAAAAAAAATGTAAAATTTTTATTGTAGGCAGATTGTGTTATCGATAAAGAGGCGAAACTTTGTTTTTGAGTTTTGTCTGTCTGGCCTAAATTACAGAAGAGATTTAGATGATTGGCATATTTTTCTAACTTATGGAACATAATCAAGAATATTTTTTTTTTATGATAATAGCCGACAATCGAGCAGACGAGCCACCTAATGGTAAGTGGTCATCGTCGCCCATGGACATCAGCAAGACCAAAGGTATCACTGATGC
>DWPT01002723.1:0-15659 GCA_018251895.1 Agathymus mariae mariae | reverse complement strand
TACTCGTTGTTCACCTATCACAGATGTGCAGTAACTTTATTGGGGGTGCCTAATACTTTTGGCCAAGGCTGTATATTCACCATGCTATGTTTCTCATCATTACTTAATACGCATGTAATTTTAAATCCCTAGTATCCGTATAATTATCCAGTCTTACGAAACCATATTTTAATAAATAATGCAAATTCTTAATATAATGGATGTGCCTTACTATACTCTAACTTTGATCTAAGAATTCAAATCATCATCCAGAAATCATGACATGGATACGACGAGACTAATTGATAACGCCCATGATGATTAACAGGATTTCGAGTACTAAAAAAAAAATTAAAGCCGGTTCATTAGTTTGATGCTCACAAATAGACAAGGGCGGTCAACACAAGAATTTTTTTCTTATTTGTCATTATTTCACAGCAGGGTTGTTATGGAGCTACGTAACCGTCAACGAAACTATCGGATATCCGCAATAAAAATATATCCGAAACAATCGCATAAATCGAAATAATTTCATATCTGTAATCGGAACCGAAGCCGGCCAAATATTATTCATACATCGTTAACCATTATCCGCAATTTCGTTTTCGTATCCTCCCTAATGTACAGACACAGTAAAATAATAATTTTACATTGGTATAGATTAATAATGAGAATTTTATTAGAATTTTAATTTAATAATTTTTTTTTTACATAGTGCATAGTATAGTTTAATGTGCTTAATTTTCAGTCAATTACATATTCAATTCCATATAAAGAGCGGAATTCCCTAGAACCTACTGTCGACATCCTGTAAATGTCCCAAACGTAGAATTCAAATTTATTCAATCATTAATTCATGGACTAATTGAATTACCAAGTAGTTACGGTTCCAACGTATCATTGCGTGCCATTTGTCTGATGCTTAACCTGTTAATAATTTATCTTACACATTACACAGATTGATTGAGTCAATTATTTGACACCAAACAAACATTTGAACTTCGTCTTTCTAATTAGAATAGAACAACATCTATCCACTTCATCTACTTCAGACTGACTTTATAGTATCCGGACAGTGTAAACAATACAGAAATATCCAGGTTTGATAGATAGATAGTTAAATATATCATTAATTCGTAATGTTTACGATTTCCAAATTTTTATAACTTGAAACATTTAATTGGCTTATCAAAAACATTGCAGTTGTTGCCAACCAGAAACAGTGGAAAAGCCTAAATGCAAACATTACGAAACGGATCCTGCTCAGCATTATGCTGGTAATCAGGTTTCTTATAAATGTTGGTGTAACAAATGGTACGAAAAATAATCCACCACTTTAGATATGCCAAAGAGTATGCAGTTTATATAAAAATCTTTATTTTGCGGGATTTGCTTGAGATTTGGCATACGTTTTTAAACTTATAAGTATTTTTTTTTTACTGATAACTATTTTGACTGAGATTATTCATCAATTCAAAAAGTGTAACATATGTAATGATATATGTCAAAATCTATTGGACCGGGCAGGAATACCAACTTGACTTACACCACGGCATCATACTCACATACAATCGAGTAATGAATACGCGCCACTGACTTTATAAAACAAAGATATTTTTTTATAAAATCTCTATGATTATGTTTCTACATACTGTTTTAAAAACGCAACAAATATCAAGAAACCGAAAATATAGACAGCACATTGAGTCAGTCGTAAAACAAAAGATATCTCAGTTAATTAATTTAGCGATTCGGCCATTAAAACTTCTATATTTTATTGCTTCTTTGTTTCAAACGCACTGTTTGTTCTTTGTTTCAAAAACACAAAAATACTGTTAATTGGTCGAATGGATATACACTCCTTATCAACATTCTCAATTATGCCATACAGAGAAGACGAAAATAGAAAAAAGGGAGACGTATAAAAGTGACGGAGAATTGAATTAAATGTCCTTTTATTCCACTTCTGTTTATGGCCATTCATAATTAGAAGTGAAAAAGTTTGTTGGCAAAGCGGTAAAACTTTTTAAAATAAAGTTCTGGTTGGTCTGCCGTAATAACTCGCCTCGCTTCGTTGAAATGATTGATACGATTAGTGTACAAGTTTCCGACATTGGTAACGGCACTACGTGTTGCTAGTTTTATTAGATATTTTTCTTATCAAAACGGATTTCAAGTTATATAATATATAATCTTTGAAGTAAAAATATGAAACGTGGAAACCTAAAAGTACCTAAACCTCAAAATATCTTATCAGTGAAATGAAATATTTTTCAATACAGCTATGGCTTTTCCGAATTGTGAATTAAAATGATCCTGAATAGTTTTTTGATCCTCCACCAAGACCGTATTATATTTCCATTTTCTTTATTTTCAGGGTTGAATAAATGAACCCTTCATGTTGATGAAGATGTTCTGCATTTGAATATCGAATCTTAAAAATAAAGGAAAGGCAAATGCCTAGTAATGAGATTCAATATTTTCTTTGTGGAAATTTGAAGTAATGTCAACCACGATATCCTGGTCTATGAGTAGTTAATTAATTACATCGAATCCGTTTGCTCAAAAATTCATTACAATAACATCTTGTCCCTTCAAGAAGGATCTTTAAGACTTAAGTCACGTGTTCTGGTTTATGTAAAAGGATCTTTACGACAAATTTCAACCATTTAAATGAACAGAACTAGAATTTTCATACAAATTTGTTTTTTTCTTTTTCCTGTTAATAGCTGACAAACGTGCAGACGAGCCGCCTGATGGTAAGTGGTCACCGTCGCCCATGGACATCAGTAAGACCAAAGATATTAGTGATGCGTTGTCGGCCAGGAAATGAGAAGGTAAGAAAGAAAGTACAGGCACTGAAGGCCCCAGCCTTCTTAAGAAAAGATTTTTCATAAATCCTTTTAACGACATCATAGCAAAATTTCATATTCAGTAATGCAACATTTATGGATTTTGACAAATAAAGTTTTATTTTTATTATATTCGATTCTATTCATACAATCATTTGAAATAATTGAAACCGAGTAAAGCGTTCCGTAGTCAAGTTGTGAATTTATAGGTCATGTAGCTCCAAAATAGTAATACTAAGATAAAAAAAGTTTCAACTTGCGAAATATTAAAAGATTTACATCCGTCGATATCCCACGCTGAAAAAGTTTTGAAACGAATTTGTTATCTAACCAAATTCTACTTCATATTTGGTCGGTACAACATGTCCTCTTTTCTATTCAATCTATACTATACTTAAATGAATATTTTACTAATCAAATGAATTTTCGTTGAATGTTTTTTTTTATCTGCATTTATCCATTATTATTTCTAAATAATAGTTAAAAATCTCCTCATCAAAAATAGAATTTAAAACTATCTCACCAATTAATTACAGAAATAAAAAAAAACATATATTCTCAGCTCTCACAATAATTTAACTGCGGCATACGGATATGAGGAAACAATCAACAAGCCTTTTACTAAAGCCCAAAAAATATTTCAACAAGTAACATACGTACAACTAATAACCAGAACAAGTATTCACAGAAAATATACTCGCTTAAACACCAACGGGAAACGTCAAGATAATTTGCACAGCAGCAAAACGGCCGCTGCTACTTAAAGCTACGGGTAAAAGTCGTCAGCGCAATACTGGGAAACGCTGTGAAAAACTGTTCCAGACAGGCAATTAACGTATCTCTCCAAAACAAAACGTACGTAAATACCTCTGTAGTATAAATTCGGTTTAGTTGTTTAGTTAATTCGACGAACAACACACGGTTATCGGGTACAGTCGCGTAGCCAATTCGAAATACAAATGTGAACTGGGCCACTGATGAATAATCAGCGTCATAACTAGCTAGCCCGCTGTATCCAGCGGGAGTTAAATGCATTATTCTATGAACCGCTTGATAATTGAAGCACAAGCGTGTGTCATTTTAATTTTTTTTAATTTCAGAAATTATTTTTTAACATAATTAAACACGCATACCTGAGAGTTATCTTGAATGTTTTTAAAAGCGAGTAAAGTGGGTCAATTTGAAATTATCCAGATTTATCTAAACCGCTTCTCTTCTCAATATTTTGCTTAAAATCTTTACACTACACTTTAAAAATTATAAAAACAATATATTCGTGTCATTTTCGTATCTAGTCCTTTCATTGGATAAGACATACTCAGGTGTTTTTTTTTTATTTCAAATTTACCTCCTAATTCAATATTCTTTCTCGTACTTCACGTATTTGTCATTAGACAACCGGCTCTAACTTACAAGTGTATCAAATTATACGTTTTCCCAGTATACAAAGAAAATCGCCGGAAACAAACGACAGACACGCGAGTAATCCTAGAAGGCTTCAATTTCCACCGGGACAAACTCTGACTAATAAATGTGTATTTCAATTAATTTTGAAAATCCACTTAATATTGGAATTAGATTGTAAATAATATGTTTGCTATTATTGACGCAGCCGCGCTCAGGCACTCGGCCATCATATTCCATCATTCTCTGAAATTAAAAAAAAAAATATATTGACGAACTCAGGAGGTCAGCAACTATACTGAAGGTTAATTGTAATAGATCCAATGAAAAAGTTAATAATCTTTTCAGCGGTGTGTGAAGTCTAAATCCGCGCTTGGCCAGTGTGGCGGACTATGGTCTTAATCCCTCGCATTGTGGTAAGACGTGAACCCAGCTGTGGGACCGTGAGCTGTGATGATGATCATGATTGACATGATTTACGTATTACCTACGTTATAATTTAAATGTGTGAAGATTGCTATTAAATTGTATAAAAATTAGGTATAGTTCAACAGATAAAGTTATCAGTTAAAAGTAAATGCGATTGGGTGACGTTGAATAATTTATGACTGAGTCGAACATGCATAACATAAAATTTACGAGAGATAATAAATTGGTCAGTTTCATCAATATTTTTTACACTGTTTGATTGCTTATAGTTGCAGAGAGACAAACAGGTGAAAAATAGCTTATTGTGTAACTGAAATGCAAGTCAGTTTGCAGTTTACAATTTTCTCAAATTTGACAGCTTGATATTTCACAATGAAGAACATTTTACCATTCTGTTATTTTATTGTTAAGGAGCTACATAATAATAATTACGACAACGTTGTTAATACGCGAACATTGCACCCTCTTCTTGACGTAATTCAAATATTATACAAATACTTGACAAATATTATATAGCTCAAAATCAGTTTCTTGTTCTTTTTTATTATTATAAAAAAAATTCAATGCCAGTTTGTACAAATCTTAACTTAGATGTGCCTTAAAAAGTATATTGATATTGTTCAGAACATTTTAACATTCATGCTTATTTAATTATTTATTTCGTTCAAACAATAAAATTACAGGAAATAAATTATGTATGACAAATGTACACATAGGCACTACTCGTTCCATATCAGATATTTCTTCCAGGAGGCCCAAAAAGAGATACAGTGAAGTGAACTTATTGAGTAGATACCTATATTATGGTATATATTAAATACAAAGACGATATATATACATAAACATTATTATATATATTATATAACATAATTATAAATACATATCTATTTTAAACGTATTGCTTTGTAAATTACCTTCTGTAAACTCAAGTAAACATGACGCCACATTATACTCGTTATACGCAGGGAACATGAGCACAAAGGAAAGAAACGGAAAAGAGACTGGGTTTGTTAAGGTGCGTACAAAATGTTCACCTATTCTTGTAGGGTTGCCACAAAGGCACAAATTTAAATAACCAAAAGGTTTTTCAGCTTTTTACGAAATAACTATGACAGAATTTACTTTTTTTACATTTTACTTATTCTAATTTTTTTATACCTTTAAACTGAATGGTAAATTATATATATTTTTATATTTTTTTTAAATAATCTAATGGAAAGCACTTTCATAGCACATCAAATTTCTATTCTTGCACACGTTTTAGTATACCTGTGTCAATATTAAACTGTTTATTTCGAGATCAAAATATTCTCGAAATTTAGACTCACGTACACAAATCTACAAATGCGATGAATTTTTAAGGTGTTATTAAAAATCCGATTGTAACTTTATTAAAATCCTTGTAATGAGTAAAAAAAAAATCTTTTTCCAAATTTATGTCAGATTTATTAACACTCAATTTTATTTTCTCACGTTTGTAATATTCTAGACATTTTCTATACAAATAGCCTAATAAATAAAATAAACCATTTTCGTTCATTCCGTTTAAATCACATTCAAACTGTAAAACAATAACAAATATTACAGGTCCCGAGCGATGATTAAGCCCTGAGTAAAAGCACGCGCAGCAGTGTACCTATCACAGCGCAGTTGTATGAACCTTCATCTCTGTACCGTTTCTTTTCTTTGTGACATAAGCGAGTAATTAATGACTTTTGTTTATAATATTGCAGACTAGATAACAAGATGCTTACGTGATTTGTGAGACATAGCGTCTTCTCCGTCAAAAACAAGAACTGTTATGATTTTAAACTTATATATCATCGCGGTCATTATACATTTTAAGTACAATTATTCTGTATCATTGCGTATAACATCGTCTGTGCAATTGTACACAACAAGAAAATAAGATAGTTCTTTAATACGGTTATCTTTTGACAACGAATTATCATATGGAAAGAAACGTTCATTTGTTATCACTCACGAAGTCCCGCGTCTAATTCCTCCTCATTTTTAAGATAATTTGCCTGTCTACTATCATAACAAAAGGTTGTTAATTACACGTTTATATATTTTAAGTTTAAATCTCTAAAAGCATAAAAAATCATCTAATGTCCATAACGGAAATTATCCGAACCGTAACCGAAACCAGTTAACTATAATTCATATATTCGTATCCATATCCAAATCCGAAATTTCATATACATAACATTCTTATACTACAGCTAAGGTTAGTACTAACTACTAATTAGCCTGTAAATATGGTTACTTGTAGTCAAATTCATATCCGTGTGTTTACCAAATCCAAGAATGTTAGAATGTTCCCTCACCAAACAATAGAATTATTGAACACAAGAATTGACAAAACAATTAGCAATGTTGTTGTTTATACACTTATTTGCCATAAACACTCCAAAAGTGAACTGAACTTTTAACAATCAACGGATGAGACTTGAGTTTAAAAACTTTTGTTTCATTCTTATGGTGGCAATAAATTGATGTGGCATGAGGTAATTACATTAGCCTCAATATATTTGAATATTATCTTAAACATTGAATATAAATATGAACGTATTTTCTTTTTCACCGACTTCAAA
Organism: Agathymus mariae mariae; assembly: GCA_018251895.1. Classification (NCBI taxonomy): domain Eukaryota; kingdom Metazoa; phylum Arthropoda; class Insecta; order Lepidoptera; family Hesperiidae; genus Agathymus; species Agathymus mariae. The sequence continues at coordinate 8,398 of DWPT01002723.1, read as the reverse complement.
AAAGGAGGTGGTTCTCAATTTGTCTGTATATTTCTTGTTTGTTGCCTCTGAACTCCGCCATTTATTAATCATTATTGAATCAGTATTAGTTTACCTTGCAACAATCCGCAACAATCTGTTAATCGATTTGGAAAATTGGTTTTTTGTTTGAGAGCGGATACTTCCCGTTTGCTCCTACTTAAATTTGAGGAAAAAATAGAACTCGTAAGGATGAAAAATAGGAAATTAAACCAAGAAATTCACCATCAAATTGAAGCCGGTTTTATTGTTAAAATATTTGCTATTTACTTCTATCGTATAAAGTAGCGTATTGATGTTTAACAGCAATCACAGTAGCAATGCAAGAAAAGAATTTAAAGGAGTTTATGGTTAACTTTTTCTATATGAATGCTAAGAAAATATTAGAAATTGACAGAGTAATTGCCATATTTCGTTATCGGCGACTAGACCGCGAATAGTCTTCTTTTGGACTTTTTCATTCATTCATATTTCTTCTATATTAAAACATATATTAGTAGAATCACCTTACACTCTGTTATTTAATCTAGGATTAGGAACTTTTCCTTTGATAACTAAACTTAAAAAACATGAATGATTGTCAGAATAACGAAAAGAAATCCGGAAACATGTACAATACTTAATAACGAACTTACGCACTTTACTATTTTTAAAATTACAGTTTCGGTAAGAAATGTAATAACTCTTGCTTAACAATCAAAATTAACCTTGAAATAACAAGAGAAGTTTTACCATCAATTCTAAAAAAAGCTTCTACTTTCCTGAATTATCAATAATCGTTTAACATTTCTATGCTAGTTGGAAAATTATACATTTTTACCGTAACGGGTACTCACGAGTTTTGTGTTTTTAACGACGAACGAAACGAACTCAATTACGTGGATCATGGTCACGGCTTACTGCAGTGGCGGGAAAAACTCTTGACAGTTGATAAAAAAACTCAAAAATCCTGGGTACGTTGTTACATTTAAAACGTATTAATTAAAAAGTTGAAAACAATTTTTTTTTCATTAATTCCATTTTTTTAAATTAAGGTAAAATTTTGATGTTGATACTTTATCGAAGCGCCACGAACATTGCCAACATCACCCGAATTCCATCCAAAATAATGATAGGCTTTGCGGAATGTCGGCCATTTTGCAACAGACCGGTCAGCCAGTCAGCCGTCATAGCCGGGCTGTCTCTACAAAATGTCTTTTAAGCAATTGATATGCTACAAAGTAAACAGAAGTAAAGTATAAATGTATAATAATACATATATTTAATAAACACATATGTATCTTAATATAATTCAGTAGCGAGTCGTTAAGTTGTAATTAAGAACATTGTCTCAGCAGAATCGTGTCTAGTTTAATCTGTCATACGTCTGTCACAAATTGTTGTGATGGAATTAATGTTGGTAACATAGCAAAAATCAACGCCTCCTCGTAATCCATGCCGCATAACAATGGAAGATAGGCCAGGCCAATAGGGCCAGGTCTCCTTTTATTTACTTATTATAAATCAATGTTTGACTACATTCCCACCTGATGCTATGTAGCGAAGTAGCCTTAGATGGTAAATACATTAACTTACAAAAAGCCTGTTCACTGTATTAGTCGCTGGGCTCATTATTATGTAGTTTAAATCAAACTATTTAAACATAATGCCAGAAATCTGTGCCTGCCTTTACCACCCTCATTAAATTTTAATCATAATAAAAAAAAACACGGGTTGATTCTCGGCCGGCAACGCTTCGATGAGGATTTCGGTGTTACGTACGACCAAAGATATCGATGGACACTCAGATATCCCGTCTACTTTGACGGCCATGAACATAAATAAAGATTTAATGCGTAGAAGTTTTATTAAATTCGGTAGGAATTGATCGAAACAGAAATCCGGCGATAACTAATTCAGTGGTTTCAAAAAACCTTATGCATATTTAATTTATTGGCTACACTACTTCGGAGTCTTGGTTATAAACAGACTATAAATATACTTAAATACGAATTCTTAATAGGGCTATTATTTTCTAATAGATAAACTATGGAAATAAAACTTTTTAATATTCAATACAAATGATTCTTAATTTATTAAAAAAAATGCTTCGTTTCAAAGAGACAAATACAAAAATTCCAATGTTTTAGATTCTACATCTATATTCGTTATAGATATCTGGCTTATCTGAATTAAAAAAAAAAGTAATGTCCCGTTATTCATATTATTAGTGTACAACTACTTAAAGTGTCAATTTTACGAATTAAAAGAGAAGGCTTGTACTTTACAGTGAGATTAATGAAAACATTTGATTGTAATTTATAATTGAATTATAAATCCCAACTTAACAATCATTTCGTCAAAGAAAATTAAGAAATCTTGAGTGTGTCACCTAGTCGTGTGTCTCCTCGTTTTTGTGACTTGGTGCCATTGTATCGTTCTTCTAGCAAAGCTTAGTTTACAGCGAAAACATAAACCTTTATACTTCGGTGAACACTTTACGGTCTAGACGAACATTACACATCTGAATGAAGACATTCAACCAACGCTGAGAAAAGTTAACTAACCAAAAGCAAATGTTCGTCTTACTAACAATATTATTTCTTTTGCAGAACAGAATCGTTACTGCAACAGGTTTGGTTTATCAAAAATAGTTTATAAATTTTTCAAGAGCTGTAAGTAACAATTGCACACTAACTAAAAATAAGTTATGAAGGGCTAATTATTTATGGCACAATTCGGATAACACCAAAAATATGACGTATTCAACGCGGAAATGTGTCGCATCATCTATGTAATTCCCATAGAACAAGTAGATCCTGTATATGCGGAACCCTCGTAAGATCACAAACTAGGAGAAAATTTTTGATAACCGATAAAGCCCAGTCTTGTCGCGAGAGACTCGAAGAACTCCTCTATTTCACTCTACCGAATACACAGCCAATCCAAGACACGCATTTTAGTATCAGGATTTTTAAAACTGGGCAAAGTTAAAGCTTTACCGCCTTTAAATATCGTATGTAAAGTCAAGATCAATCAGACAACAGTATGCAAATATTAAATTAAGTAATACTAAAGTAAGAATATACATCTACTTCATTAGACTCAAGTCTTTTTAGTAGGTAAGTGATCACCGTCGCCCATGGACATCTGCAAGTCCAAAGGTATCACTGATGCGTTGTCGCCCAGGAAATTAAAAGAAAGTTGTTTTTGCTTTGGATACCTACTGGCACCTCAAACTTCTCTGCCCAAAATATGTTATGACTTGGTATAATTACAATGAATGACATGAGAGGTCTACATTAAGAAAAAATGTTTGTATGCAACTCTTGTTGCAACAAAATAAATTACCAAGTCAAGACTGTAAATATAATGATTTTTTCAGTGATTATTCATAATCATTAATGATTGAGATGTCGTCTCAATACATATATTTGTTTTATTAAGACGACGGTTCGTAGTTTCTATATTAACACGTTATTAATTTTGACATCAAAATAAGGAAATCATATGTAAATATATTACAAATCTATATTATCTATACTAATATTACATAGAGACTGTGAATTTTGTGAGTTTGTGCACATGCGGAAGGTACTCTTCGGAACTACGGCATCTGGAAAATACACGCGGTGTCGTTGGAATAGGTGCCGTACTTCACTATACTTTATTAGTAACCAGCCGTTACGATTTTGGCTAGTGATGTGATCCAGTGACCTTCGCTTCGCTGCATAAAAACCTAAGCTAAAGTTTACAAATAGCACCCACACCCGAAACTATTGTGCTTCATTTTCATCGGGCATTTAATAAGTTTTACGTTTGCTTTATTTCACTGTATTAGGTATCGTATTTCATACCTGACTAATTCTTTAAATTAGATTAGATTTCTCACAACAGCAAAAAAAAGATCCAAAGTTTGTTTACTGTTTTTTTTGTTTAGTGTTCATATAACACAATTTCCATACAAATTTATTTCCTATATCGCGGGCACAAATCCATTACTCGGAGTGAAAACTAAGTATCGAAAATGGCATATAAGTTACAAATATATAAAGTATCACCTAAATATGTTTAGTTATTTCATAACAGCCTACATATCTAGATTACAGTTATAAAAAATATATAATCTAAAAAGAAATTCGGCTCCTATTGTTATAGTACCAGTATAATTAATTAATACTCTTATAATAAAAAACACTGTAAAACAAGTAAGTAAATTCGTAACCCAATTTATGTAAATTACTTTGCTCGCTAACAACTAACGGCTAAGATCACAAAACATGAGATTATTATACAGATGAACGAAACAGATAGAAAGAAACAAATTTAGAGTTAGAAATAATAAACTACAGGATGCTCATTGACCGAATAAAAACTAAGCTACCAAAGCTATAATTATAAAAGTTGAATATGAAGCTTACTCGTAAAGCTATAATAAAACTGTTCAAGGAAATAATTCTATTGATTCAGCAGTTTTTCGATAGTCTCACACGCAAGGTGCGCTCGAGTCGGGCACCGTACACTGCATTCTTCCAAGAGGGACGGGAGAGGCAATAGATGGGTTGCATTCTTACTTTATTCTTACCGTTTCACTCCGAAATCCATCACTACCATCTCATCTTAACACATATTCAGGTGTCACTTCATAAAACTGTTTTGTACACACGCGCAATTTACGTTCTTTTATTTAACATAACTATCGAAAATGTATCTTAATCACACAACACAACTGAAAGCCCGAAGTATTACAACCAAACTGGATTCATTTGGCTTGTCCCGCCGGCGCGGAATGCTATTGTTCTATCCTTTTTTAACTCCAGGCGTACAAGTTGCCGTCTCGTTCTATCGGAGAAAGGCGCCAATGCGCGGCGCGAGCGCCGACTTCTTCCTTAGGGATGAAGATCGAACAAAACAAAGCTCTATTGAAACAAGTTACAGATAATGGGGCTTGAAGCCTCAGGTGCTCGTCAACCGTCAAGTAGGTACTATATAACTTAGAATAAGTTTGAAATAAGCGTGTCATTACCTGATAAACATTCTTAGCAGTCGTAGCTACAATATGAAAAGTACGCGAATCAAACAATAACTTCACATACGAAACTTCCTTGTGTCCCATTATTCTGCTTTTATTCCTATAAATCGCGTTTGTTCTTTTTTGTACTAATTTTTGATTTTGACAATATACTGATAGATATTTCGGACAGTAAAATTCAGTTCAGAAGAACTCTTCACTTTAGGGTCATGAACGACGTTTTTATGATCAGTTTAACTGTCTTATTTTCTTCACGTGATTCTGATAATATTTATATACATAGCTTGTTGTCTATTGTAATTGATTGGTGGTTAATACCTCAATTACAATTTTACTGTCATGATAAGTAGTATTATACCCTTAATGACCATCAAGTTTGATGGAGATAGTCATGAACTACACGACTCCGTCAACATAAAAAAACAGAAAACTGAATATTTAGGGAGGGGGAAAACTCTGAAATAGAAATATTTTAAACGCAAAGCCCATTAGATATTCCGTTCACACGTTAATCTCCAAAGTGTTGATTCGATAACTCCCACGCGTGGCCCAGAGATCTAATCGAATGAGCCAGACCAGACGAACCTACCCAAGCATTTCTCTCACGATACTCTACGTAGTAACGGGACTATGATAGAATGAGATAATCTTATAAACAGTTACCTACTAGAATAAACCTTAATTTAAGGTAACTTTGGCTAAAGTAATAATTTAAATAATGTTGACTAACAAAATTATTTATTTAACAGTATATATTAAATATTTATCATTTCGGATATTTCGTACACAGAACACCAAATTAACAATTTTATTTATTTCAACTTACAACTAACATTAAAGGTAACTCAACTCTAATGTGATATAGCATTTTGAAATTAACCCAATGATAATAATTTAAGTATCATTAAATTAATCAATCTACTATCATGTCGAAAATTCGATTGCAATAATGTTCAAATTAAAATAATAGCATAATAATAGTAATAATAAAAAAAAACAAAAGCAATAATAGAAATGTCACTTTTAATAAATTAAATTTCCAATGACATTAAATATAATGTTACAATGCTATATTCCCATTCGGCTGAAGTCGATTAATTATTCGATTTCCATGAAACAAAACGATATGAAATTACATAATGTCTTTAAATTTCCATATAATATAAACCCAAACCGAACAAACAATAGATAATGTTATAGGATCACTCACATTTCCATCTGTCAAGCCAGAACCTTTTATCCGAATCGAGTCTTGTCAAAAAAAAATTAAATTTGAAAGTCTGACTTCGGAGAAAACTACGAGGAAATTTTTTATGAGGTAAAATAAAAAAATAAATTAACCTAAAAACTTACACGACATGCACCTGGCTGGATACAATTACAATCATGAAATTCTATCGCACGCGACGGACATAAGATTTGTACATGTCTACGAATATAATCTCAATATTATATGCCAAAAACTTATTTCGTTTCCAAGTTAATTTTTTTTTGTTCAATGTAAGAAATGAAGATGAAATGATCATCACGATATGAGTTTCGTACCCTTATCAACTTCCCACGCTACAAATCCTAAATTTTAATTTTATACTTTTTTCTACGACTCACAGACGTTAACGCCTGGAAGGTGTAATTGCAAGCGAGCAAAGAACATGATCTCGGTGGATGTAATATTTCTGTTTCTTTCTGTACCGCCACATCCGCAATGCATTATGGAAACGATTGAAGCATAAATAAAACTTTTTGCCCATGAACTAGTAAACTGGCAGCTGGCGGCTATGAATCAAATTCTACACCATTCTCTCCAGCTTTCGCCAACACATCTGCCAATAAAAAATAATGTCAATTAAAACATAGACGCATATTTTCTTAGAACAGCAGCATGTAATTCTGCCAATGGACACCGGCATAACTCAATGGAATCGCGATAAAAACACTTTAATGGCCCTCAATAATTTTATGAGTGCCAGACCCATTTGGCCTCCGACAAATTCATTTTAAGATCGCTGTGACAATTTTGTCAAGTGTCTCGACGAATAATTTACTTTTTTGCTCTAACGATTGCCTGGTACCGTAAATGGCACTCTTAAACTTTTTAAACATTAGCAAGGAATGTTTTAATTAGTCTTTTTGAATTCAAGAGCTGTTAGTACATAAAATATGTTAGTACATAAAATATCATGACTGGGGTTGGCTCTTGTTTAATTTTCTTACTAATGTTGTAATTAAATAAACAACCTTATTTTTTTATTTTGTTAATCTTTACAAAGTGTTTAGATCTCTCTTACCATACAAATACATACCTACTTTCCAACCAAGTTATAAGCAATAAAATTGAAGAACAAGAAACATTTGTTCGGTCACAGTACCTTTACAAAAGTCACTAATTAAAATAAGGCTTACACCATACACGTTTATTTTATTCGATATTGCAGTTGCAGAGATAATAAACTTGACGGAAAGAGGTCGCATTCAAAATATGCAGTGGACGAGTACCACGCCGTCGGATTTCAGTGCGCCCGTCAGTTAGACACAGTTAGACACGTATTAGATAAAGCCCCTTCAAAAAACCACTATAAATAAATTGTCAATTAGTAAATCGATTTATTTCTCGATTATTGATTTGGATAATTAATGAAGGTTTCAGATGCTTAAATAGGATTAAAAAAATTAAGAACCGTAACTATAGCATCATAATCTACAGATAAACCAATTTTCATTATCAATCAATACTACGTACATTTTGGCAGTTGAGTAGCTAAAGAACTTTAAACAGCGTGTCATCCTTGTGGGGAAAATCACTAGAAAATGCCGTATCTCCTTATTCAACTGCAACAAAGGTGTTAAGATGATATAATTATACATGTACATGTGCAAATACTAGCCATAATTTCATACATGTTACAGCACACTGTAGATTTACGATTGAATTCCAGGCACGCACTACGGTACCATTATAACTATTTCTTCCGATTCATTTAACAATATTTAGATGAGTATGGTCAACAAACAAAATCGTTTGCCAAATACGCGTAACTCTAGATACTCAAGATATAAGTATCGTAACTAATTCTAATCATGAAGGTACATACATGCTTCAGACATTTATCTCTTAGTAAGAGGTCTAAATTTGTCCAGAAATTTTAACTTACGTTTCAACAAAAGGTGTTATCAGCAGCATATATATATATATATATATATAATAAACTGTTTTAAAAAGTATTGTCTATCTATCATATCTAAGTATTTGGCCATATTGGGGCGGCCTAGAATACTCCCCCCAACCCCACGCTGGCAGAACAAGGTGTCGTAAGAGTCGACAGAAGCCAGCCTGCTTGGTGGTAGGGCTGTGCGTAAAGATTATACTAT
>DWPT01002722.1:0-15661 GCA_018251895.1 Agathymus mariae mariae | reverse complement strand
ACATTTCACCCATCACAAAAAAAAAAGGTATGACCCAGTCTGGGCAAAAATATGCTGTGAAAGTATGTGTCCTATTTGTCAAAAATATTCAGAAGTTACGCGACTAAAACTGGCTAATATACCAATTAACAGACAAACGATCACAGGATAGAGCTTACTTCCATCTTAATCACGTAACGATCTCTCATTATAACCCGTAAAAGTATCATAGTTTGTCACCGACCTCGAAGACATTGTGTATTAAATGGAATGTTGAAGTTGAAACCTTTATAACTATATGCTATCAATATCGAATAATATGATATGACATCAGTATAAAATGCGAATCACTGGTATATCTATTGTATTAGGACCCAATGGGTTGGAATTCATGCAAACATGCTTGATACGGAATCCTAATATGATAACTTGTGTGTATTGTCTGTGCGTTAGTCATGCGTGATATTGTTGGATTCTATTTGGAGGGAAAAGCTGAATTGGTACATGTGAAGGTCGGTGACTCAATGATGAAGAATAATAATAATAATGTGATTTTTTGGCGAGAACAAATATGTAATAGATACAATTTTTCAGTGATTACAGTCGCCGACGTATGAGTATGTAATATATGTAAGTATGTGATTATTATGCAAGCGAAATCGTTTGCTTCTTATTATAGATGAATGTGTGATTAATAATTAATATAATAATCCATTTACTTGCATTCATTTTATGTATATTTTGTTAAAGTACAAGTATGTTGTAAAATCATGCAATGGCCACACAGTAATAAACAAAATCAAGTCTTTAGTAAGTCTAAAATGTAATATGTAAAAGAATAATAAATACGAATGTGAGTGTGAGTGTACATAAATCACATACAAGAAATATGTATGTATCTGCAAGACTGTGCGATGTATGTATCATAAACAAGCGGTTAACTAATATGTTGAACTGCCTGGTATATTCTAGGCCGCATCAGTTATAAGGATGTGTTGCTAATGGAGGTAGACGGTAATTTGAACAATGATAATTTTGCTATTGTTATATTTGCTCATAAGGAAATCATATGTAGTTAGCATCAAAGGTGAATTTAAAATTACTAATGTAAAACGTAATCACACTGAACTTCATCGCTATAAATTGTTGATAAGCAAGAGTCTACTTAACATAATTAAATACAGTGGATTTCGGGAGTCGTAACCGGCACATACATTCGTCGCTATAGAAAAACTATCGCTATAGTCAAGGTCGTAATAAATGAAATCCATGGTATATATAGATTGTTAACAAGTAACAAGGGCTTACTTAACAAATTAAAAATGCAATCCGTACTAGGAATTCAGCTAACAAGTCAATTGTACGTTAAACGGTTTACCTAAACCGACAACACGCCCTTATTCGTCGCTAAGTTATTTTCCAATGCACAAACAGGTTTAGTCATGCCGTCATGAGAATGAAACTACGTACAGTCGATAGGAAAACAGTAAAATTGATCATTATCGGTTCCAAGTACGGCCTGAGTCAGACGTGCTCTTGAATTATGTGTTAATTTAAAGATATCCGCAAGTTTATGTCTGGTTTATTGTGGTTTGTCGCATCCGTTATTCTAGTAGACTTAACTTGGATACAGGTAGGTAGCTTTTAAATTGTACGCACAATAGTGACAACATAAAAAGTTGTTTAAAAATTTAATAAAAGAAATAATACAAAATGAAAGTAAAAATCTAAAATTAATTAACTTAAATAAAATATGCTCTACGTACTGAAATGTTTGAAGTCGTTGTAAGCCTAATAGATAGCTGGTAGATACGCTAGGTTCAATCCCATCACATTGCATTATTTTATAAGTATTATATTCTGTTTTAATAAAGGCGTTAAAATCCTCAATTATTGTTATATTTAGGGATTTGCAATATTTTAGCACAGCAAATATCTTTAAACGCAGCTCAATTCTTGCTAGCCGTTACGAAGTTCTAGCTTTTAAATTAAGAACTCATCATGAGATCCTCAAAAAAAAAAATCAAAATCGGTTCGCAGAGGGGGTGATTTTCAAATTGCAGTCTTAAAAAAATTGTCAATTTTCGAAAATTAAAAACATATCAAGTACCTACTTAAATGTCATACACATTATCATACTACGTAATTTTTCGTAAGCGTTTTGTGTAATGAAATCTAATTTACTCGACATATCTTACCATTAGTACACAAACTACATAGACCACCTGTAAACCTGTTGTGTTTAAAAACTGGCAAATAGGCTAATGTTTCTTATTTTAGGAACTCTAAAAACCGACACCTAACATAATAAAATGGGATCAGCATAAAACGCCTGAATGGTATATGAGGCTCCTCATACATTCAGTAAAATGTTTTGACTTATTTTCACTACTATAATATTATATACCGAATAGCGTAAAATCTAAGTTATATAGTTGCGGCATTTCCTTAGAAAATTATTTAGCCGACATTAAAATTCTAATTACAATTGTTAATTACTCTGGTTCTGCTTTAATTATCATTGTTTGCGTTTGAAATCCTCAAATGTACATAATTAAATCTAAACGACTTTGACTATACAATGGAATCTGTTATCTAACAGTATCTAATTACGGCATTTTCATTAGCGAAAGCAAAACAATTTTTAATTATGTATACATGAGATAACCTGGCTTCGTTTTACTTAAAAAAATCTATGGCTTCCATTTATTATTGCTATTTCTTTTTATCAGGTACTTATAAAAACATTTGATGTTATCTAAACTTTTAATAAAATCTTACTAATCGCTTTCTGTACGTGAAGGATATATTAGAAAAAATATTATTAGCAGCATTTAGTAACGCAATAGAACCCAAACAGGAGTTGTTAGAATCTTTGTCTGTTTGTCTGTGCGTTTGTGCGCGCTAATCTCGGAAACAGCTGTACCGATTTCTTTATGATTTCTTCTAATGTATTGCAGTAAGCATAATTTAATATATAAAATTATTTTTTATTTCTTTTCAGCAATGAATAACAAAGTTATAAATTAATCTAAAACAATGCAGGTGCTATTTCTAAGCGTAAGGCGTAGTTTTTCTGCAACACAGTGAGGGCGGTTTGCTAGTAATAAATAAGCAAAATACATGTTTTAGGTATCGATTTCCAAGGTTTAAGAATTTAAAAAGATTTTCATTCGCTACAATAGCTACTGAAAAGAAGTCAACTATTTTCAGGCATCTTAGGTATGAAAACATAATATTACATTATAAATGTATACAAAATCTTAATATGTTTAATGACTCTGCGTGATACATGCTGTGATAAACGCCTAGTTATTGTCATAGACAAAAACACAGAATATATATATTTTTTTATATAAATAATAATATATTTTGGTCTCTATATTGATAACAAATATAGATAGACTAAATAATTTTACATTTTTTTAATGGAGTGGTTCGGCCCTGTTACTTTTTAATCAAAGTACTTTGATATATTTCCTGTTTTAATTAAATTAATTTCCCAACTAATAACATGTAAGTAGTTTTTTAAGCTATGATTAAGGCATGTCCCCTTGAATACCAGCTAGTATTGGAATCCTAAAAATCAGTAAAGTAATTATGGCGTGCTGGTCACCCTAATCCTATAAATCATTATTTACGATCCTCATGTACTCATGATCAGTGTGGTTACAGTAGCAAAACTTCTCGGATGTTGGCAGATGGTTTTCTTGGAATGCCAAATATAAATTAGGTTTATGTTCCAATGTGCACTTGTTGGTCTGCAGCCGGCTGATGAGTTCCATCTAGTCTGATGTGAAATGGTTGAATTATTAATATTCATTAAGCATGTTACGAGGCAGCTTGTTCTAGTTTTGCGCGTTTGGGTGTAAGCGCAAGGTAATCTCCAGAACCACGGCGTATACGGCATATTAACGGCATTTAGTTATACAATTTGCAAGAGATTTGATAATATTTAATTTTTTTTTTGGTTTGTATTATATACCGACAAGTACCTATGGATTTTTATTTTTATTTGTTCAACCCGAACGCGATGGGGGCGGGCAGATAGTAGATCATATTGGTATTGCAATGAACCAATCCATCTAATTTCATCACGGTCTATCCATACATGTACCGATTTTATCAAATTTAGTAATCTACTATATTAATAAAAAAATCTCTACATGGACTATTTTTTGGAAATTTTGTTTAAGTTATATATAGGATACGTATCACACAAACCGTTGAATATATTTGGATAATACTTGACTTTTTAGTAGGTTATATTGTGGGTACTTTTTAATCCCGGCAAATGGATCTGTTCTCGCGGGATTAGGGCATAAAACATAATACGAACATTCTTTAAGAGAGCAGTAAACACAATTTTGACTGCCCGGCTGCAGCCGTAATAATAAATTAATGTTTCCTATTCATAGGCTTAAAAAACTCAGTATTAAATTACGTTTTCCGAAGCTAAGTAATATAAATAAGCTGTTTTCAAAACATCCTTGGACGTCCAAAACACGTTACTAAGCAGAATAAAAAATATTTATTGAGCTAAAATATTAAGCACATATTTTATAGTAATAAAATCTTTACACGTTAAATACAAAAAAAAACAAACTGATGGTAAGATTTAAATAAATTGGTAGTTATTAGAATAAAAATTACTTAAAAAAAACTTTTATCCATTAAGCATTAACATATTTCTAATATTAATTATTTTACATGAATTATGTTAATTTCTGCGTAGGTGGAAATGTTTCGTATAATTTATATTCTTACTAAAATACTGGTAAAAATCTCTATCAACTATTTGTCACGATATTGACTATTTGTCATTAGTCAATGATTAAGTTAGACTCGCTCAAATATACACGAAAGTAGGTGGCACAAGGCGTCGTTATAACGAAGTTTCTGTATACAGAAACGTGGAACGACCATGTTGAGAACACGAACGGTATAACTTGAATATCAAGAGGAATAATATTGTAAGGAAGGTTCTCGAAGAATTTGGCCGATAACAATAGAGGCCTTAAGAAGGAAACTCAGGTAGTAATGACATCGACCTCAAACACTTCAGGCGATTCTCGCCCTAATGCCTTAAGTAAAAGAGCGAGTATGGTATATATGGTCTTTGCTACCGGACCCGTTATGTTCTTTTGATTTCGGGGTATTGTTATTGACTTTGCGCGAAACGCATAGGAAAGTCTGAAAGGCCCTGAAATCTATATAAATATCGGACAGAGCCGCCCGCGGTTCTCTCTGGTAAGTCTCTGTGGAACAATTTGGAATTTCACGAACCTGCGGATCCCGTAACAATATTATTAAAAACAATTGCAGGAAACTACGAAGTACCAAATGTATGTTTTTAATTATTTGTTGGTGATTTATTCTAATTTATTAGTATCGTTTTATATAAAACCACAATGTTGTAGCAAAAAATGTTAATAATACATAAATGTTAATTCTCTCTCTCTGTCTTTCATTTGTAAGTTAGTGTGCACATCTGCGTAAGTGTATGTCGAGAGTGCGTGCGTGCGTGTAAAAAAAATCACACACCTCGCCTGACACAGTTGGCACTATCGGATGATCAAGGAAATTAACATGTTCGTTGAAGCAATGTCACGTCTATGTCATATTCGCGTCAGACTTATCAGGTGCGGAATCGGAAATCCACTTATAAACGCGTGCAAATATATCTGATGAATTACAACAATATCCCATTGTCAGGTTCTCTCACAACGAAGCTCCTTACAACACTTAAGGTAACGCGATGGCGGTGAAGCGTAGCGTTGATTTATCACAGCAACGCTGGCGAAAGCCCCTTCAGATGTTATTATCCTTGTGTAACATACAGTATATGTAATTAGTCTGTGTAATACGCGCATTAGCCGTATATTAATGTAAGCCAAACCGTTATATCGAAGATCCATAACTGATGCTACTCGGCATATACTGAGAAACGCCTTCATATAAGGCTGGCTCTATATATAAATCTATACTATTCAAAACTCACTTCATTCATTTCAAACAGTTCAAACATTGGTTGTGACATTGATCGTGGTCATAACAATGTTCTATCAGATTGTTATATTTGTAAATGTGTAATGTTTATGGAGTTATTTTCACTATTTCTTCAACCACAAAGCTTGTCTCCGAAAGAGGAGTGCATAAGTCACAATTTCACTAAAAACAAATAGAATCTTTTACAATCGAGTAATATATATATATATAATATAGATTTGTTGACTATTTAAAACCCTGTTTATATTTAAACAATTAGTAAACCGTTAAAGAAGTAAACCAATTAATTTTCAGAGCCAGTTGGTGCAATACCTAAATTTTGCGACTTTAATCAACATCTTATACATATGACTTTTATACAGCTGCAAATAACAAAGTTTTATTAAAGAATAATAAATTTATTGATAGCGATGTGTTCAACAAGATGTTACATTTTTATGATAAGTGGATTGTACCCAATTTGTACATGTTATTAATGGTTAATTAAAACAAACTGAGGCCAATAAGTCAACTAAAATATTGCTAAACTTTGTATTGTATTACAAATATTAACGACTAAGGATATATATATATTTATTGTTTTACCTAATCTAATAAATCGCGTAGAAACTCTTCTGAAAACTTGTATAATACAATTTATCCTTATTCACTTACTTATCAATGTCTGACGGTTTCAAATTTAAATACCAGGTAACTTTTGGAGCGTATATCTAAAGAGCTACTCCTAGAGGGGGTTAGATAGAAAATGTATGATAAGTTATAGTTACAAACCATCGTTTCTACAAAATCAATATATTATTTTAATACGTTCATATTACTTTTCTATAAACTTAATTGTATTTTATCTGGTCATTTATTTTAGTCAGATTATGAAAATATGGTCGGATCGGACTCTACCTATTTATGAGCTTTGGCGTGTCAAAACTAATGTTATGTTAATAATGAGCTTAATCTATCAAATATTAAATCATACGACAGTTAATAGACGCACGAATGATTATATAGATATCATAATTTTGTGGTCTATTCATACAACATCAATTCTGTATCAAGGCTATAAACATAATTTCCAAATTCACGCCGATGTGAATAAAGCCGCTCTTAACGGATATTTCAATTAGCTTTTTGATGTCTCCACAATTTCAATTACTGACGCTGAATATTTATTGTCTGGATTAAAATATTACCGTAATAAAATAAGCAGAGTATCAAAAGTTTCGACATAAATTTTAAGGCGAAATTATTCTTTTCATTATCCATTGAGCAAACTTTAAAATTCATTGTTCATTCATTATTTAATAACCCTGCTGGTTTTTGGCTCAATGGATACATGACTGTACAAGGATTGAGTCCATGCTAACCTCCTCTGCTGGTGTCCCTGATGAACACAGCGGTAATGACCAGATCACAAGGCCAATACTACTACGTTTAAGCTCGACGGTACTAGAATCAATTGTGAAATGTAATTCCACTGTTTTGGAGAGTTACTTAAAAAATACAGACGTCTATGAGCAGAAGTGACTTGATGGAAGTGCCTCGCCTTTTTTATCGGCTCCGGCAATGCAACCAACTCATGTTGCAATTCCTATTAATTATATCTCTTTATTAATAACCTTAAATTATGATGTCATAGTATAAGACTAGCGGACACGTCCGACTTCATTCGGTTTGGACTATTAATTATATATACCTGATTATTCAAAATTTCATATTTCTTGTCTTGATTAGACATTATTAGGTTAACGGACATTTTACGAGTATATAGCCTATCAGCTGCACAATCACGTGTTATCACTTACTTATTTTCATGAATACCTCCCAAACCATTCATGAGTCATAACGGGTCATACACGAAAATCTCAACAGATTTACATAGTAGTATAAATTACTTTAAATAGAACTTGATATGAAACGCCGGAAATTAGTTTCATTTCACGTTCTATTTGAGGTTGAATTGAACCCTCTTTACATTGTTGAACAAAGCAGCTTCATGGCAAAATTTATCAGGTTTAGTGCCGCAAGTGAACTGTATCATCATATATAAATGTATATCTGCACATGAATATCAATATATTCCTATTACCAAGAGAGATAGGATATAAAACCGTAATACCAAAAGTAATAATGGAATCTAAGAGATTTGAGAGAGAAACTGCTAATAATTTGTCGGATTGTGAAGTTGGTGATTAGGGTTATCACATTTTTTTTAATGTTTAAATTTTTTCTGTAACCATATTCTTCCATCTTAATAAAGTACGGTTACGAGGTAGCATCATCCGAGGACAAATTTTTATCGCCGAGAATCGATTACTAAAATTTTCGTTTGGAAAAACCCATTTTCCCAAAAATACCTGACATTATATAACTGTGATAAATACTCTTGGAAGAACTGAATGTCCTGCTAGATTTATTATTGTTCCGTGAAGATGTTTTCAGTTTTATTCCTTTGTTGTTAATAAATATATGTCCCAAATCTTCGAAATCATTTCGAAAGCTGCACACACCTTAATTTCCGAACGTTATGTATACATTAGATATCAATTAGCACTTGCGGCGGTGACCTAGAAAACCTATATATCTAAGAGATCTCCATAATGTTGTAAAAACGTGAAGCTTTTCAATCTGTATTTGGTTAGCATAGTGGAGCTTTACCCCTCACATTGAAATGAGACCCGCGTTCAGCAGTGACCAATTATAATACACACACACACACACACATACACATATAAATACACATTTTTTAAAATATTGTCACTACTTTCACTTGTTTGTCACACCCACAGTAAAACTACGACCCAGGAGGTGAAAACTTTTTTTAGAAATTAGTGTGTTTCGTATAAATCAATTAATAAATTAAATTTATTTAGACTTGAGTGGCAACCCTATGTGGCCCTCCTAAGCAGTAGCAGTATAACCTTTTAAGTGCTCACTGGGTGGGCAGGAAACAAAGCCTGACCTGTTCGGATTGTTCGGGAGATGTCGTGACCCTGTCGGCTTCTGCATCGCACATGAATGTATGAAGACATTATCTGTAGAGCTATTCCTGTGACTTGCTGAGACAACTAACCATGACGTTGGAGTTCAACAGTACTAAACTATAAAGCTGCGTTCACGCTACACACCCTGGTGTTAGAAATGTTTAAATTAAGAAATGATATACCTATGTAATTCCTTATTTTTATGATGTCAATCGTTTCGTAAATGACACACTAACATGTATTAAAACTGTAATGGTGCCCATAAAGAAATTTACAAGACCATAACAATTTTTTTTATTTATTTCCCCACAGTTTATCTGTTGACATCGCACAGAAATAGCTGAATGGCTAAGATGATACTTGGCATAGTAAAAGTATAAAGATAATCTGAGTCAAAATATAGGATACTTTTATTTCGGAATATTAACAGAAAAAATAATAATATCGAAGTGTTGTTACAAAGTAAGTAAAACATATTGTTTAGGTATTCTATTGTAGCTATTGCGTAAAGTATATTTATAGCTAATAACTATGAGAATCGACTAATGACAAAACTTTTCTTCTAGATCCAAGTGATCATGATCGGTTGTAGAATTATTTCCTTTAAGAAATAAAAGTTAAATGTTAGTGACGTGTCTCGATTGCAGTGGCAGAGAGTGAGTTAAAGAGCGGTTTCTTCGCTTTCTTCTTCGATTATACCTTTAGTGTTACCTACGGCTATAGGCGGCGCTGACCACTACCATCATGTTTCTTAGTGAGCTTGTTTTTCGGCTGTTATCGTTAAAAATGTTTTTGTATGTAACCTTTAAATAATTAGCACACTGGAAATTCGCTCATTTTTATTCTAGCAACATTTATTTTATTTATTTATTTCAGATTAGTCAGAAAGATTAGTACAGGACAATTATAAAAATGAATTATATATTAGATAGAAAATTAAATTTGAAGTTAAAAAATAATTTTAAATATATAAGAATAAAAATTATGTTAATTATAATTACAATTAAATAAGGTTAAAATTAAATGAATATTTCGAGATTAGACACTTAAACCTTTTTATCTGTACTTTGCATGAAAAATAGTCAAAAAGTATATAGGTACTTAGCCACTGAAACACAATTGAAAAGGAAAGTTACACCGTTAGGTGATGAATATAACTTTTTATGTCAACCGACGCCAAACAATGAATCTGCTTTACTTACAAAGAAAAGTTTTCGCCATTATTTGAAATTGGTTCCACTTTTAAAATAGATCTTAAAATTTTTCTTTCTTATTTTAAACGATGCCAAATCATTACTTATAAAGTTGACATATTTTGTGAAGAATACAAATTGTGGAGATAATTTTGGTCCTTTGAGATGAGAACTTCTGATAGCTGTTGACAATTAGGTAAAAGTCTCAAATAACTCGGATGTTCCCGGAGGGGTGGGATAACTTTTGAAGACCCACTGCGATTCTAAAATAACGGGTACTTTATAATCAGCGAAAATACTTAAAAGGCATAAATTAGGTCTATACTTTTTTAATATTATATAGGCAAAGGAGTAATCGGGTCACCTGATGGTAAGTGATCACGACCACTCAGTCATTTGTAGGCACCGTCACATATTGGATTGTTTACTTAATTTTAGTTATAATCCTCTAAACTTAATACCTAATATTAGTCATCTTGTCCCGACAAAAGGTGTACTTTTGATTTTTTGACCAGGATAGTCAAGAAATAGTTTTTGATGGTTCCGATCATTATTTTGTCGAAACGATCCGATACGTGATATATCAACATATATAAGGGAAATTCATATTTAAATATGTTGACGAATGCGTGCTACAAAGCTTTGAAATCACTTATTACACACTGGCGTCTATATACTCACGCCGCCGTAGGAGTTCTATCTGTGGACGACGGCGAACGACATTTTTACGATGCCCCAACACTGACCACTCTGTGTCTAATATGTTCTAATGCCATTTAAAATTCCAACGTTTAGGATGTCGATGTCCTGTCGTTGACGTTAAGATAATGTTTATGACGTCACAAGATGACTTATAACGCGCGATGGTGAGAATTACGGCTGGATTTCGTTATTTTTCACTAAAACGTTGGGTACGTTTTCTTTAACCTAAGTCTTGGATTAAATGTAATTGTAATTTATAAGTGTATTTCTACGAGAAATATACTTGAAACAGGGAAAGAATTGGGATCATGTCAAACAATGTTTAACAAGTCACTAACCATCAGATTAACTATCAGATTTTTAGCAAACGATTACCCTAGGCACCCTAGAGCACCTGAAAGACCTGTAATTAAGCATCTGATTTGGTGACACACAACACCCTAGGATCAAATAAGATATATTGAACCCTAAACGTTATCGATCAGTTGATCGTTACCTTATATCTACGTTGCGGATACCTATTGGGGTGCCGGTTCGATTCTCGGCATGGGCGTTTGTGAACTTTGTCTACTTATGTATAATGTTTTACCTTTTCTAATATGGTAATAGGTTAATACATAGATGCCTTTTAACCCTCTTTATTCCATAGCGTACTAAAGTAAGAAGATGTATACATATATTAAAATCATAATTGGACTGTTTCACAACGACCATAAAACAGCTGGTGGCATTTTCTATTAGAGTAATGGCCGGTCACTGTCGAAACACTTTTGCATAACTTAAAGAGCTTATTTTTCACATCATCTTTCCAATGGAAGATTTGTCTCCAATTAAAATTAGCCACACCCTTAGACGGTAGTTAATATGTAACGGTGAATGTAAATTCGTATAACTGGCTGGTCAGGCGTGGTCAAATTCAATATTTGTTTGGAACCATTGTATATCTGCGGATTATTGACAAATTAGGAACTTATGTCGTTGATCATATTTAGTATTTCTATCATATTTTTATCATAATAAAGAGTATTTTTTGATAAAGCCCTTATCCTCCCGAAGTTTCCAAAATGAGGCGAAGGCATTACAAGTGCCTTTATGAGAATAGATATTTCTTTAACAATTCAATAAAAGTTTACATAACGGATGCTATTATAATTATGAAATATGTTTTTTGCAAAACACATCTCGATCAAATTTACCTAAATCCTTCAAATAGTTCAGAAATTTATCAGCTACCACGCTAGCGTCACACCTTTTAAAGTAATGAATACTAAAACGTTGCTGATTGGGTGTAAGTAGTGCCGAGTACAAACTTTCCATACATAAATATTATTTCCTGTAATTTAATAGTGAATACAAAAATAAAAATGTAAAAGGTTTTTAAAAATCTACATCGGTATAATAATACATTTAAGATAAATAATAGTAGGTATTTAAACAGTAACCATAATTAATGACGTTAGCGAAGGATTTCAAAAAGTTGTGCCAATCTTTTTGGGATATAGATTATTCATTGTCTCTTTTCTTGAAAGTGATACATAGTTCTTATAAGTATTGGAATTGAAAAAAATAATATATATATATATATATTGGAGCGAATTCTAAACTGGGCCAACTTAGGTCAATAATAGATTACTGGGACCGTTGCCCAGAGCTTCCGGGTATTATTTCTAATATCCCCCCCAACAAAAAAAGGTTAAATAAAATTTAACAACCAAAAATCTACCTGGCAAAGAATTTGCGAGTCATAGATATGTCTTATAGATCTATGATAGCATTCCTCTATACGTAAAAATGTGTCAAGTATTCTGAATCACGCTATCGAAGTTTTATTCAATACTTGTTTGATTTATATATGAGTTCCGTTAGAAATACAGTATCACCTAGCCTGACGGGAGTTCTCATTTAGATACAGATTCGTTCAAGAAAGCAATGAGGTAAGTATGTAATAATACTTAAAATCATTTAATTTCCCTACGGCCAGTCATAGCACCTGGCTAGTAAACAGGTACTGTCAGGTATGTTACCGTCGCAAAACTTAAAACAAAACGACCACCAAAAACATCGTAAACATGAGTTTAAATTGCTAAAGAAAGTGACAGAGTGCTAGTGGGACATTAAATTTATGGTCAATTCACGCCTAGTGGCCAGGGTTGTCGTTCGCGGATTTAAATATTGTGTAAAACATTAAGGAATAATACGATTTTTATCATTCGGTAACCTACTGTTCTTCTTTTATAATAAGAACGATTAGAGCTATCCGCTTTGCTAAGTGCAGATTTCGAGAATTCCCAGTTATGTTTCCTCACAATGTATTATTTCACTGAAATATGAGTTAAGAGCTTAATTAAAGGTCATAATTTTGTAAAAAAAAAAAATTTCTACAATTTACAAATAAAAGGCTATCGTGGGTACGACCTCAATACAAAATATTTATAGGTGATCGTAATTGATCGACTTAATAGGAAGTTCCCGCTTCCTTCTTGGCCGGCTAAATAAAGCCGAAATTGGCCGTTCGTTCGTGGCATTAAAGACGACTATAAGTGATGAAGACCGCATATCATAAGATGACCTGTCTGCTCGGTTTTGGCTATTGTAGAAAAAATATGAATGCTGAATAAATCATAAATAAATAAAATAAAAATGCGACCAACTTAGGGGGAAAGAAACAAAAGTTGGGATCGGAAAATATTTCAACAATTTAGCAGATACAAAATAATTTTAAAATATTATATCCATAGATTATATAGTCAGAAAAAGGTGGTGTTAAGAATAGACAGTGATTCCTTCAAGCAACATAATGCTTCGGAATAAAAGAAATGAGCAGTAAACTGAAGGTACTAAATTGAGAATGGGAGAAATGATTGAAGGATGACAGCAAATGTTGGTAACTTAGAGATAGTAAATAGAATCGGGGCGGAAAAAAAGTATTGAAAAAAACAGAGAATAATTGATTAATGTTATTGCTGTTTTAGGTTTTAATCGATTACCGATGACGTTAACGGATTTTTCTAATTATAACCCAAAACAATACAGTATAAATAGATTCGACGAAAAATATTACAGCACTTTATCCTATATTAGGAAACCCTCGCCAAGCTTCAAGAAACAAGGTTTGCACGTTCACAAATAGTAATCGTTGTACATTTAAAACTGCCGTTTTTAAATTGTTCCGATGCAATACATTGAAGCCTTTCTCGTGAATCTGTCTTTCCATCGGTAAACTATACGGAAACCCGTTATCGTATTCAAGGAGAGAGAAGGAGAATTTGTTTTGTGTTATATAATTTAAGTCCATCCGGAATAATGTACCTTTTAAATGATAAAACATTATTGCAAATATATACCGTGGTACCGGAGATTACCTTCCGCGTATACACAAACGCACAAAATTCATACTGTCTCTATTATAATATAAAGAATTAATAGGACTCAGCAATTTAATAATTGAAATTATTTATTTTTATATTTTAATAAAAAATAATAATAAAGCACTTGAAAAATATGTCAACGTAGATATTACACAGAAGTACGACTGCCGTTTATAATTTTTATTCAAAATATTAATTAACTTTTAATTTTCTTCAGTTTCAATAATGTTATTTTATTATTTGTATTTCAGGGGGCACTCTGGAAGCTATATAGGTAGTCTGCTTCTTTTCAATTATTTCTTTTTTCATTATCACTTTTGCCTTTACGTTTTTATTTAAAATGAGTATTGGATTCGGCAGTAGATTGAGAATTAAGAGTTTGATGAGACGGGTACAAAAATATCGAATATCCGTACTAGTATTCGTATCATAGGGAAGAATAAAAATTGTGAGTCGTTACGCTATGATGAATTACCTCCAAAATATTGTTTTAGTGAATAAATTATTAATCATTATGTTTTTACTTTACATAGGGTTTGTTCTGAATGGATAATTAATAATTTCTGAGCCAATTCACCTTTTTTACAATAACACATTTTGAAGCAGGGGTTATTAAATAGACTTTTAAATAAAACAATCTTGTACCTATAATATTACGCTGATCTTTAAAAATTTTAATACTCATTTACGTCTTAATGAAGTTAAAATATAATAGTCACATGTAAAATATTACAATTCCGAATATGTTTTACCTATTGATAATATGCAATTTGTGAAATTTATTATATTATGATACATTTGGCAACATTATAATAAGGCTCTAATAAAAATATGCGTTATATTTACTGCACTCACTTTTATCAGACGGTTCTTAAAAATATTTTTTGCCACAATAATGGGTAATTTAGGAATACGGTAAATAAATTATTTTTACTCACCACCTTTCATAATCTATGTAGGTATTTGAAATTTCTTGCTTACCCCATTTTTTTTCAAGACTTTGATTTTCTTCTTGTATTCTTAATTGAAAAAAACCCGTATATAATTGAGGAAAATTATTATTATTATTTAAAATTATTCCACTATTAAGGAACGCCTCAGCAAAATTTATACACTAAACTTTGTTGGAGCTTCCATGAAAATAGATCCACTGTTTATGATAAATATTATATTACATAATGAGAATATTCATCTCGGTAATATAAGTGATATTAGTTACAGACATGCCAAGTATCATTTTCTGCTCAGTAATTTCCACGTTACAAGTGCACAAACATATAAACAAAAATACCAACAAATATATGACGGTAGTAGTAATTCAGCAAAAGAAAGGGACAGCGATACAATGCGCTAGAGGCACGTGCACCTGACGTCATTCTACCCTAAGACTTGACGATATAAAAACGCTCGCTCCGAAGTATCGGTACGCATT
>DWPT01002721.1:0-15662 GCA_018251895.1 Agathymus mariae mariae | reverse complement strand
CCGTGACAATCGATAGGATAGGGGATATTCGACTATTGTTAAATTAATTATTTGTTGATTCTTTACGTTCGAATTGAATGTGAGAAGAATTAGTTGGAAACTAGAATTATATTTAAATTTGTAATGGTAGAATAAATATTAGGTACAGGTATTTTGTACAATTTTATGTTATTCTATGTACATAAAACAAAGAAGAAGACATTGCAATGCGCATTATTGTCATCGTAGCTTGTCTATATGATATTTAAAACAACGTCCATAGACCAGCCAGGCAGAGCAGCGCTTAATTTAAACAAAATAGGTCGTCCGGTCGAGTTTATCATTACTTTAAACCCTCTAGATTTTTTGTAGGTACATATATGCTCCGCGTGGGTGGTAACGTTGTTCAGAAATCTGAAGCCTCGCAAACTTCGCAATGACGCTCACCTCTTGAAGTTTTGCAACGTTATGACGCTGTTGTTATATGTAACAAGGGAACAATTTCACGTGAACGATGCCGTGGCCTAGAGCTAGTGTTAAAAAATCTTTTGTTCCTAAAATAATGTGAAATTATTGTTTATATATTAAGTACTTGGATTAATCTGCAATAGCCTACATATAAGGGTAAATAGGCCCAGATTCGAATCTCAGACGGATCTCAAAGTTACGTTCATGTTAGTTATCAGTCACCATTTGTTTTGTTGAAGGAAAACCTTCTTAGGAATCTGTATACCTATGAACGAAATTCTTATATCGAAATACTTGCAAAGAAATATTGGACCGTCTTAAAGTTATTTGGATAGGTTTCAAATGCGTATATTTGCTTAGATATAATATTAGTTTTGAGAACTACAATTTTCATTCCAATATAACTTTGATTTTACAAAAAAACAAACTTGCTATGAATTAACATATGCTCATAAAGTTGTGTAAACGTGAACATATTTTCCAAACTGAATATTTTTTTCTAATTTATCTAGCGAAAACATTTAAATCGACATCGAGAAATAAAGTTAAATTTTTGTCTTGGTTTACATAATAATTATCTAAGACCAATATACTAACCAGGTATGGAGAATGAAGCAATATTATTATATTGTACAAAGTTTTAAGTAATTGCTAAGATTTCATTATATTTACATATGTACTCGTATAGATTGAAGTCGAGCTAATATTGAGATGTCTAAAACAGACATCGTACAAGACAAAAACCAATTTCAAGAAAGTATTTCTCCTCATATTGTTAAGTTGTAATCGTCGTTGCAATAAAATAAATGTTTTCATGTAAATGTATTCATTTGTATCCCACAACAAAATTTATGTCGAAATTAAGTTGAATTATTTTTTACGTGGGCGTTACAATATATTGCGCGGTTGCTATGGCCGCGGGGCACCACACGTGTATTTACTTTAACATTGCTATTTTAGTAAGTAATTCGAGTTGTATTTAATGAAATATTTTACGTCATTATTCATGATCAGAGCATTTGCATACATTCAAAGAACCTTATAATTTCAAGTCGACTTATCTCAGCCAATGTTTTCTTTACAAACTATATATCTAATATCACACTGGTACAAGCATCATACTACTTGTTTGTGTGTGTGTACGTGTGTAAGTACGTACTAGGTGTTTTTTAATATAGTAAGTTTCGTATGTGATTCCAATTATTATTTTCATGAATTATATTAACTGGTTGAAACCGGTTAAAAATGTTGGATTGAGTGATCTGAAAGTGATCTCAGATGAATGTCCATTATCCGTTCAGTAAGAAGGTCATTGAGAGCGGTCGTTAGTTGATGTCCGATGAAAGCAGTGCTATGTTCAGTGTGTGAAGATGTTAGTGTTGTATGTCGTAATACGCTAAATAAGAAATTAAAGTTGACAGGTTATCAGGGTCTGTCAAGTGTCAACAGCTAAGTGTTTGTTGCTGCCGTCGCAAGCTCGCCGTAACCATGATCTATGTAATAGAGTGGACATATCGATAAAACCACAAAAGCCGTGAGCATTTATTACACTAAAAAACATATAGTATGTATAAAACATTGAAAACCTTATAACCCTGTTTAGGAATGCATGTTCCTCTGTTGTATGTATTTCCTTTGGTCCCAAACAAACTTTATGAAATATGAAGAAGACTTAAAAGTAATTAAATGTTCACTTGAACTAATAGAATACTTCTTATTTCTATAGGTATAAACACATTGATATCGTGTCCTGTATGCCACTTAAGCACTATCACTAGCAAACACTCAGACACTAACGCCAAAGTTATACAGCCAGTTCAAATGGCTTAGTCTGTTTGAGACGCTTCTCTTAATCTACGGTGTTGAGGACCTGGGTAGCGTCGACATTCACATGTCGATGAAGCATTTGTTGGTGAGCTTCACTGTACATTTCAATTTTCCATCTTTACGTAGCAATGTAGTTCGCAAAGGTTAAAATTATTCAATATTACCTTCGACTACGAATCACGAATCACCTCCCTAATTGATATTTTTGCTAAGAAATTTGATTTTTATCAAATTGGTTTACATAATTATTTATTATCTGAAAACTATATTGCAAATTAATTTACTGGTTTAGTTCAATAATTATGGCATAAAAATTAATGTATTTACTTATAACTCAGTGTGGATCACATAAAACCATTTTAAATACAACTTCTTAAATCCAGTAAAGACTATTGGATTGAGCTTCATGATCTGCAAGTAATCTCCACGGAATGTTATATATGATATATATATGACGATTCTTACTCAGTTAACTAATTTGACTAGCTTTTCCCGAGGGTACCTGATTCTGGTTAAAGTTAGTACAAACATAACCATGCGATGGTTAGTTCATGTAATCCCAAAATGTACAAATCTTATGCGGCAAATATTAGCGGTCTATTCACCAAATCAGTAATAAGTTTACATCAAATATTGACGACGTTCATGAAAAAGTAAGCTAGTGGGATCCAGAAATTAGAATTAGAAGATACATTACAAGGGCTAGATTAATTGGTCATATTTTAAGACCACATAAACACTTTTAATATTTCATCTTCATCACAACAATATCGAACAAATAACTCCGATTGAGCTATAATTTGTCTCTGTTTTGTAACGGACATTATCTCTCCGTACGTGGCTGACCGCTTGCAACGCGAGCAATGTTACCTATACATATTGTTGTGGTTGTTATATCACCCATAAATGGTACCAATAACACTTCAAGCTTCTAAATCACGACGTAGTAAATAATAAATTGTTCGTAGATAACACCAGATTAACTACGTCGGTTGATACTTCGTGCTCGAGTTTCTGCGTTGATTTAATAGTAGATACATTTTACATTATAGATTGATGATATTTTAAGTTTATTGCTTGTATTTCAATTGATAAACATTTCATATTCTTTCGAAAATTTTATTTTACTTAAGCTGTAGAAAATATTTTAAAAATTCTAAAGTGCCACAACCTTTGTGATAAATACAATGTTTTAAGTATAAACATAAAATTATTTATTAAACTATATTATACTATAATTTCGGGCTATACGACATAAAGGATTAATGATTTTGTTGGCATATTGAGGCTTATTCCTAAATAATTCAATTTGCTTTGACTTTATTTCAATCATGTGAAATTCAAGCGCGAGAAGTGCTTGTTTATTTTTATTCACAGAATATAGTAAATAATTTGATTAAAATGTTGTTAATAACATAAAAATAACATGGTTTTTGAATTTTGAAATTTTTAATACTCTCTTTACGTATAAAAAATAGTTTTATCTTTCTTATAGATATCAACGTGTTTACATAAGGAAATATAGATGAGCCAAACAATACAACATTACCCATAGAAGCGCGAAGGTGACGTGCGCCCCATCATCTATACAGAAAACAATACGTTCTTATTTCCTTTTACAGATCGCTTGTTGCGATGGTTTGCAAGGGGAATACCAGAAATTGTAACAGAATTCTAATTATCACTGTGAAGTGGCTGACGACTTGTTTTGAATTTTAATTAGGTGAGTTTAAAATGTCACATCCTGACTTCAGGCAATGTATATGACAAAACAAAGTGCAAAAATTTGTTGTAGGAACTTAACTGATGTTAAGTTCTGATGGACTAAAATTCTTTAACGCTGTATTATTAACAAAAAATTATAAACGTGTATCGTAATCTTTATAATGGCAGATAAGATCATACTGTTACGATTGTTTCACACTTTGGGAAATTTGAAAGGGATATAAGATTTACTTCTTGATAAAATTGCTATAATTGAATAAGTGGATTTTGAAAAATAAGCTTTTATATTTGAGATTTTGATTTTTAATTTACTTTAGAACAGCAGAACATTCTTGATAAATGCCGTTGAAAAGTGGTTCCAATATTACTTTACGTTTCCTGTAAAAAATAAGGATTTTCATAAGTTTTAATATGTGGTTGACAAACGAATTATTTACATACTTCAAATTCAAATTTTAAGCGTAGTGATTAAATTGATGAAAGGCACGGGAGGAATGGAACGGACGGTAATGAATTTAATTAATTTTTACACCGCATGTTGAAATTAAATAAAAAGCCCTCAAAGCGAGTTTCCTATAGCAGATTATCTGCTAAGGACAAATGGCGAAGTATGGTGCATCTGTCTTCAAAAATACTTTTTTTTTCACCTTCTTCTTATTTCCTGGCTGACAATGCATCAGTGATACTTTTGGTCTTGCTAATGTTCATGGGCGACGGTGACCACTTACCATCAGGTGGCTCGTCTGCACGTTTATCATCATGGCCAATCTGTTAAAACTGCTGAAGTAAATAGAAGATTTGTTTTTTAAGTATCTTAAACTGAACCCCCAGATTATTATTAATTATTTATTGTATACATTCAATTTACGTATGCTATTTTATATTTATATACATCTACTATAGTTCAATGTTTTGCGTCCAATATATTTTGATAAATCAAAAATGTCCAACGCGCAGATAGCCATTCGTAAATAAAAGTTTTGTATTTTACACAGCGTTATCAAGATTTTACTAAAAGCGTACAAAACTCAGTTAAATGCGAAGCGTTTATTTGTAGAGATATGTCGAGCGGTTACATTACTCAGCACGATGTCAGTAACAATACATGGTTGTTTGATTTCTCGTTACGTTCGTACATTTCAAAGCATATGTCGTAGTTAACTCGCAAATAAATTGGGTTCTGCACCTACGTGTGAAATGAAAACAAAAACACACGTCCACGTTTATTGTAGGTACGTCGTCGTATTCATCGGGATCAAATCTTTATCTATACTACTTACTATATAAATCTGTTGATATTTTCGTGTATGTCTCGAGATAATTAAAAATGGCACGACCGATGTTAGTGAAAATTTGTATGTAGTGAAAACACGGGATTTCGCAGATGATAGGCTATATCAATAAACCTAATGATGTCTAATTAAGACAAAAAATATGAAATTATTAATAACCATATATATAAAACTAATAGTCCAACCCGAACGAAGTCGGACGGGGCCGCTAGTCAACAATGAAACTGTAACGGGGCTAAATATTTGTTTAAAATAACATATTCATCATGTATCTACTTACTTACTCAAGGGAAGGCTGGTATTACTTGGTGTCGTTACATCGTGGTTATAGGGTGTAAAGTACTCATCCTTCAGCTCAAGCCGACCCCTCCTGCTCGTGTTGAATCTTAATGAACAACGTTAGAGAGGGTAGCGTTCGGTGCCTTGTCTGAGGTCAATGGGATGCGCGGTGTTGGTGTTTTTACATGCTTGACTAGCTACTACCCTCCTCTCAAATATCAACTGTTAAATGTTTCAGTGCCAAGCCTGAAACATTCATATACTTATACATTTCAACACCTTAATTAATATATTTCCTTATGTGTACAAAATTTATTTATTAACATTATTTTTCTGTTTAGTAATATATACGTTTTATTTCAGGGAACTGTTTTAATATACGTCATGTATGAATTTGATTTAATTTTTTGTTGTTATCGTGTAGATATAAGCATGTTTACACACTAAGATTTGCACGTCAGTCTTAATGTTTCCTTCTATGTGACTACTGGGAGGCGGTGTTTAAGTCGAATAAGCAAAATCCTTGCACATGGTTTTATTATTTTTTCCTGTTATGTTGCCGTGTGTGCACTAATAGTTAAATAAAAGAAAAGAATACAATATTACTATCAAAATGGGGCGATGTTGTGGGATTGAATCTATTTTATCTATTAACCGTCTATCTAGTTTGGTACTGACTTCAAACATTTCAAGGAGTATGTGGTGCATATGATATTGTTTTATATAAATTTATATTCACTTTTAGTAAAATTTTGTAGTTTTTATATTTAAAGTCGGTTTATTTATTTTTGATTTCAAATTATTGTCTGTCTGCCTATCTGGTTTGCTGTCTATATATATGGAGAATAAATATATGCTCAGATAGACAGGCAGACGCCAACTTATCCTATGCAACGATACTTGTTACCTCGAATATTTGGTCTTAATTTAATAACGTGTTCATCACACCAGTGAAGTAAAAAACCCGTTTCCTTAAATAAATAAATAATCTCAAATAAATAAAAATCATGACATTTATTAAACATCTGATAAAACTTAATAAAAAGAGTTTCGGATGAAAGTATTTTTAAATGGCATAGGTATTTGAAAATATCTCTACAGCTTCCGGGGATATCATGACTTATAATTACTTAATCAATAAATAAAATTAATTTAAGTGGCAATAATACTAACACGTCTATATACACTCGAGCTTAAATTTTCAATGTATTTTACTATTGCTTACTTTAAAATAGATTCATTGAGTCATCACGCATTAATCGTCTGTGGATTGTTTGATAAGTGCCCAAATGTCTATGCCATTAATTATCTGTGTCCCCGCTACTGCATTCACATTGACGCGAACGCATGCGATTGGTAGAATCACAACCGTTTAAAAAAAAGACAAGAAATAGATGCTTTTTAAATTTACACCTAATAACCTCTTCCCTGTAACACCATATAAACGGTGCCTTTACGCAATTGAAATGAAGTAAACGCTGTACTTACTAACGAAGAGATGTCGAGTTATTTTGGTAATCAAAACGATGCAACGGCTGTCGGTTTTCGGCATGAGTGATGCCACTATCACGAAGTTTCAACGCTCGTCGACTGAAGCGTTTATTCAATGCATTGATTGATACTCGGTCAATAAATGGACTGAATGACGTTTTAGGAAAATTCCTATTCTAATTCAATATTAAAGTATGGAATGGTAATAATACATTGACATTTCAAATGAACTCTATCACTTTAACGGTTATTATGGATATTGAATGTTGTTTATTCTTTTCTAACAATAACAATCTCTTTAATTCTATTGTGGCAAGTGAATTAGTGGCCGATAATAAAGAGGTACCAATAAAAGCCTTTATGCAACATCTTTAAGTTACGGAGTCGCATGTTATGTCATTGGAAAATTCACAGCTATTTAATTCGTATTTGCAATATATCGTTACTTGTGTAACTACGTCATATAACGTGCAAGTTACTGCTTATTCTGACTTTAAAAAATAATGTATTATTTATGAGTAAACGTACGTAAGATATATAGGATCGCACAAGCCGGAGTGGACAGGGCGATGCGGTGACAGGACACAGGTCGCATGACAAGCGACATGTTTGCGGTAACGCTGCGAACCGGCGACGGCGCACATCCACATTTATAGTGTTCATGTCACAATTCGTTAAAAATTTGAGAAACAGTTGAATACAGCAACATTATATTAAGATTAAAAAGTGTTTCTACTTTTTGTATCGCATTTAGCAAGTACTTTACAGCAAACTAATTTAAAAAAATGAATTTTTGGTTGGTTTTAGTTTCAGTATGTTACATAAACTTTTTTCCTACATTGTACACACCTAACTAATCTTTATTATTTATAAAAATGAAATGAAATTCCCTTAAACAACAGTCACTAATATTAGGTGCAGGAAATATTACCTCCTATTTGAGTTGTTATAACTTGAATCTCTTTTAGACTACAATAAATAAAATGTATTATTCGTATCATGTTTATCTAAAGCTCTTAAATATAATCTTCATACAAAAGATCACTATATTTTTCCCTAATTACATCGATTCATAGAAGCAACAAAAAACAAACATTACAGTAAACTATTATCTTAGTTACAAATAAATGGAGCACAAAAGCACGGAATTAAACTCGCAACATATTTTAAAAGCATTCGATTCATGTTATGATAACTTTTGCCGAGAAATAAAGTTTTAATACAAAATAAACATAGTCATCGAGGGAAATGTTGAATTATACACCACGCGGTATTCAAATACACCTATTCACATACCATGAGATTAAAATCGGGTAGCTTGTATACATTTCCGTCATTTTTATTATACGTCAAATTATAGGCCTTATAAGTGTAAAGCTTTGACTACAGCTACCGTCACTATGTGAAAACCCAATAACAAGTTATAAATGGGTTCTTGTTGCACTGCCTTATACTAATAACTTACCATTAAAATTAATCATATGCTACACAAATGAAACACGCCAAGAGCTCGACGGTCCGCGTAGGATAGGTTTTATTCGCATAGGAGCGATTGGTGTAATATGTTAGACCCGTTTGATGTGTACACCTGTGAAGTGTGGCGCATGCTTCTGCCACACCCGTTCGTATCGTGAAGAAGCTTTAAATTTGCAGTTTGTGTGCATGTGTGTGTGTGTGTGCATGTGTGTG
Source organism: Agathymus mariae mariae (assembly GCA_018251895.1). NCBI lineage: Eukaryota > Metazoa > Arthropoda > Insecta > Lepidoptera > Hesperiidae > Agathymus > Agathymus mariae. The sequence goes on along the minus strand of DWPT01002721.1, from coordinate 6,912 downwards.
TGTGTGTGTGCATGTGTGTGTGAAGATTAAACAAATGTGCACGATTAAAGTATATTTCAATATTGACAATATTTAAATACAATACAAATACAAAATTTTCTTATTCAACAATTTATTTTTTCGATTTGAAATTCATAATTATTAAAGATAAATTACAATGATGGCGTACAACTTTTTACGTATTTGGGAAATGTTTCACGTCATGTTTGACAATGTATACCTACTATCAGTAAGTCAAAAAACCGTTACGCCGGGAACAGCCGATCATATAGTTGGTTATAGTTATATATTTAATGTATCAGGCATTACTTTACAACAATCTGCGAGCGCAATATATAATGATATATAATTCAGGCGTACGTAGCACCTTCCTCCTCCTATAAAGGAAACATGAACTTAAAACAACTAAAAGTACCAACCAAACAAACAGATGGCGTTACTACTACTCGACCTGTTAGACAATTACTACTACATAGAACACTAGCACGCTTCATGCATCGTTCCTCACGTTGGTTGACAATCCATATTCCCCCCCAGAAATCTCTATAGACTTCTTGCATTACGCCCCTATTATATTTTAATTCCATATAAATAAATCTAAATGAGAGCATACGTCATCCGAAATGATGTTGTATCTGCTATCCAAACCCATAAGCATTTTTATGGTAACACCATCGACTTTTCAATTGATGACTCAATGTAAAAAACGCAATCCACTTCTCCTCTTAATTGAGTTTTCTTGTCAAATTTATTACATCTTTTTGATTCTGACCTCCATTTTTTGATTGTTTTTATATGGTCTTTAGAGTTGCCAAAAATACCACTTTTTTAATTTTTTGTTTTTAGCTGGACGTTCACTGTCATATGTGTTTAGCTTCACCTCAAGCAAGTATCAAAACCCTGATACATTGGAGGTTTATTGTGGTCGACCTTGTGGATTTCCATTTGATAGCATTTTCAGGTTTACTTTTCGAATTGTTCATGTTGTTTATTGACAATTTTAAGTATAGTAGCAATATTAATGACTTGTTTACCTTTCACGCTTATTTTCTGCCTTTATTATTTAGATCTTTTCTTTTCAATAATTTGGTCTGTCAGGTGCTCCTCCTTATTTCACGACTGTACTAGGAAGGATTCAAATCTTTCCCCACTCGTCTATCTTCGTAAGGATAAAGATATATCGTTAGTGGTATTTACTTTGCTTTGGAGAAAAGTACTTATTTACTGTTTCTAATGCGATGTGATAAACGAAAACGCCCTTCTTGTCTTCAACTTGGGTCCTGATAAATTATAATTAACATCTTGTGGGGTGAGTCCGCCAATATTGTAAGATTTCCGGTTATTGTAAATTGTAAGTTCCATTCGGGGTGAAACATGTGCTGGTAATGGTAAATATATTGGCATATACTTTGTTTTATAATAGGTGCATAATACTTTGCTGGAAGGAAGCAGGTGCTACGCATGTCTAAAATTAACCATCATCCATTGTGCTCGGGGATTATTGCAAAGTGGGGTCATACTAATAAAAAGTAAAAAAAAAGTAAAAAGGCCAAAATTTTTATATTACAGATATGATTTAAAATATTTTAGAGCTTTACGAATGTTTAGGTGCAGTGTAAATGAGAGACATCACCATAAACTTACCAACGACACTAATTAAGGAAACGCGGATAGAATGTACATAAGTGTTTAGAAATGTGTATGTGAGTGTATAAGAAATAGTATTACACTGGTAATATTTGAAGATGATAAGATTGCTACAAAAGCTTCGCTCTTAAAACAATATCAGGAATATGTGACTGTATCCTATAACAGGTCGAAGGCAGCCGGCCACGCGAGGTCCATTAGCCTCCGCTAGCCACTACACACGTGTTGCAGTTTGCGCGAAAACCTCGTTATCGCCTTCTATGCCCCACTCAGTCACGTGTATAGAAAAAAAAAGAAAGGGCTTTCGCTGTTCTCTTTCGATTTATATACAAAAGGTACAAGGTAGCTCTATATTTATCGGTTTATACGTAATCAAACCTTAAGTTAAACCTTCACGTTGATTCAGACTAATTTTTCCTGCACTAATTCTAAATTGCATATACAAATAAGCCCGTAATATTTTATGCGATAGCTAAGGTTATTTTATATTTTAAGATTAAGGTCGTAGACAATGAAAATCCTGATACATAATTACATATTCATCATAAAATCTCTAATGACGTGAAATGAACCTAAGGATTTTATTATTAAAGAAACTTTAATGGACTTACACCCAGTCAGCAAGTTAACTCTAGAAAAGGAGTCACATAGCAATTTACATAATTTGCTTAATCGCATCTTCATTTTTTGCGCCGTCTAAGAAACTAGAAGGACCGATCTCTTTTTATTTTCCTCTCTTCATTCTCCTCTCTTGGAAATCATGCACTTAATTTAGAGGCACTTTTACGTTCACAACCGCGATACAAAGATGGCCTCCGAGTTAACACTTTGTTATATAAATCACATTACAAACGTAGTTGTTATCTTGGAACTTGAGTACAGATTAATCATGTGCCCCATAAATATCTCTCCCTCCAAGAGATCCAATCACGAACTTGGCCGTCAGCCGTTACTGTACTATAAGCATCTTTAAATATTAATCCTCAAACACAATATTTAATGATGAATAATAAAGATTTTTTTATTCCATGTAATTACTACACGTTAGCCCCGAACACAGGATATATATTTTTTTTTATTTTGTCTTATTGTCTCATTTTATGCCACTCAATAACCTTAAAACAAAAGAACCTATGATAATGATAATAATACGGTTATAACTTATCATCAGTGTTGTAAACAGAAATACTTTTTACGGCGTCAGGAACTTCCAGATGTTATCACACTACTAGTGTTACAAAAGGATTTAAATTTTTTTTTGAGCCTTCGGTCCTTTTTTATTAATAGCTCATCATAACATGCTAACTTTTAAATTTTAATACTCGAACAAACTAATTTTCTGACTACGATGCATATGTTGCGATTCAGTTATTTTCGATACACAATTTCGTTTCCTCCAATGCAGAGTTTCCAGTGAACTAATTGTACAACATCGATTAAATAAGACACTTTACACGTAGCAATGGCACATTCCGTACAAAATAGACACTCCGCTCGGAGCTGCAACCCAAATTCGAGTTCAATCGTAAACATAAGTCAGTTTAATTAGAACTATTTCCAAACGGATAAGTTTCCAAACGAATATATTAAAATTACGATGCGCGAAGAAGAGAAATCTGGAATTTGAACTATTTCTATGCTTAGATAGTTATGTTGACTAATAAGTAATTCGTCAATAACTTGGTAGTATTGTCAAACAATTTGATATGGGGCTTTACCAACAATTTATGAGCTAGGCAAATGGTGTCAAGTTATTTTCATAGAATATCACTATTATTAAATTTTACATCCGCTGTTACCTTCCAGGTTATATTTTTGGATGGCGGTAACGTATTTCGTGACATCGTAACATACAATTAAAATCAACCATCACCACTAAAATCAATCATAAAAATTTTATGATTTTCCTTTTCAAGATAGGGACTCCCTACTTAGGACTTAGGAAATGGGATTTTCTCTTCATTCTTGGTCTGTATAAAGCATTTACCATCAATTGGCTCGACCGCTCGTTTGGTATCGATGTATAAAAATGACAATTGTAGTTACTTATCGCATCCACATTACTGCAGCAGTTCTAAGATAATTTATTTCCAACGTCTATATCTAAACATAACAATTATAAAGCCAAATGTTTCAAAACTATATAAAAAAAGTATCTGACAGATAACACAGTTAAAAGTTGTTTTGGTGCGAGTTTATTTTAGAAGAATTATTATTTCCTTTATATCTACCTTCTTCTTATTTTTCCCTCAGTTCCTTAGTTTGAATAATGTAATGCATGCTTATGAAGAGCGTTTCTCTTCGCGTTATATCCATATTTCATTTTAAGTCGAGGATACGCGGCTGATATTGATGCTATATTTGTGGAAATAAAAAATGTTATAAAAGATTCTAACTCGGCAACGACACACGATGATATACGTTAGCTGTTATCATTCCATTTAGTGTAACGGAATTATAAAAACGGATTTAAATGTAGCTTTCTATATATTTTAACGTAAAATTACAAATTTAATAAACGACCGACAGAGTCCTTTGATTTTTGGCTGTGTCCATTTTGCGCTAAGAAACTATTAAAAAAGCAAAATATAGCTACAATTAGCAACTTTTTCAACGAGATATTGAACGACGACAGTCGACTACGTATCATCAAAAGCATTACTGACGCGTCGCTGCTCAAGAAGGAACCAATGAAACCATTTCCCTCGGCACTGTTATTGAAATACAGTGACATAATACATAGGGAGATAGACATTTGAAAATGGCCACCTAACCTAAAACTTAAGTAACAGAAAAGGCAAACGAGCAACTTCAGCAATTTTTTTTCTACTTCTTGCCTCGAGCTAACGTCTTAGAGCAAAGGTTAAAAACATGCTATCCATTGTCGTTTAGATGTGTTTATGAACACATACAATTTTGCTCTCACTTCTGGAGTAAAAAGTAGTGATCCCAAGTGTGTAACAAAACTGTCGTTATACCGGGGAATACCTTTGCATTTTTATTGGCATGTTATGACAGGGGTGTGACTATGACGAACTACAGGCAGTTAAAACATTATTAGAACGTCGAAACATTTTTATGTGGCCAGGACTCCGACACTTTATGAATAGTAATCAAACACCCAGGCCCCCGTCATTTACTTTGGGTGCCATAATGAAATGTAGATGAGGTCTTTTTGATAAGCGCTTTGTATAATTTGTTCTTTCACTTGGTAATTATAAAATAGATACTGGAGAATAAAATATGCTGGTTAAATTTAGTGAACTTATTTAAATAAAAGGGTAATCGACAATATTTACATTAATATATACATATGGTAATAAAATATTATTGGGATAATAATTATATTTTTTATTCATATAATGGACAGTGTAAACACCAGTTTTATAACAGTTTAATCTTTATCTAAGATACTATATTCTTCCTCTCAACCATTTTACTCTTGACAGAGCTGTCGTGGTCGTTATGTAGTTGCATTTATAACTTGTCACTCTGTTGGTCGTCACTTTGATACACTCATGCAATGGGCCATCCACAGCAGACTGAATTCGGTCGAACCATCGCATGGGCAATTAATCAATTAACCGGACATTGGTGGTATAATCACATATCCGACTGGGCAACCTGTTCGAAGGCTTCGGTGGTCTTGGGACCTAGATAATATTAAAAATGTTCGGTGCAGAAGGCAAGACCACTGCAAATATTTTCCCAAGAAAATCGTCTTGTAAATACAACTATCAAGGTCACGTTTAGCATGCGAACCGCTTAGCAATCGGCGTCGCGTTGTGTCCGGGACGCGCAATGTGAAATTGGCGCCCGGCCGCGGGGCAGTAGGAAACCAGCTCCCCTGTGGAAACTCTGCTACTGGAATCAATATAAAGTTACTGAAAATCCAGACGATAGGAACATGGAATGTCTGAGGCGCCATTGCTTCTGGGAAAATTACCATCTTAAAGCGAGAGATAACCAGAAGTGGTGTGATAATTTGTGGACTAAACGAGACACATTGATGCTATATTGAAAATATTAAAAATTTAATTGAAAATTTAAATATATATAAGCTTTGTTATCGATTTTTAGTCCAAAATATATATTTGTTCGTTAGTAGTAGCGTGTTTTAGTGTCTGAACCGAATGTAAGAATCTGACCTGATCTGTAAGACCTGAAAGAAATGGAAGGCTTCCGACGATGCTTGATGGTGATTACCTTTAGAACCTGATGCGATGAAGAACTTTTTGTCACTAGCAATTACATATTATAATGTTGCTTGAGTCGGTGGATTGCATACGATTTTATCCAGACTGTGCCACCAGCGTTTTAGTTTGTGGAGTTTATTATTTAAAAATAGACCAAGACCATAGTGTCCTATGGTATGGTATACCAATATTTTAAAGGTTTTTACAAAATAATGAGCTTATCTTGTTATATTTTTGTCAATCAATTATAATAGCGTTTATAAGTTCTTCATCTTGTCATAAAATTCCTATTACCATTGGTAGTTCCTTTTCTTGCCTTATTATAGTATGTTAGAGTGACGTTAATTGTTGGCTATGGTTGAATGAGTGACCGTTAGCGGCAATATTTCATCAGAGCTGCGTGCTTTGAAATAACTTATTACCAAGTTGTCAGTTCTAATTGTTAGCGTAAGATAGTAATTGTGAAGACTTTTAACACTTCTAACACTCTTAACACTTTAACTTAAACTCGCCTGTATATTACACTGGAATAGTTTAATGATGATTGTTCGGACATCTCGAATTTCAATAAATTATCGTATGCCTCCTATAGCACACTAAAGTATTGAAGTAAATCTTTTTTACACATATCTTTATTATACATTTTGTTGATGGACACCCCTATTAAAAGGTGATTTCCATTGAGATAACTATTTAATTACTTCAATCTAACTTAAGGCACGTAATGAAAAATAGATGTTTTCACAACTGTTATAAGGAAAAATACAAAATGACTTCAAATTGGGTAAGAAATATCTGTAGAAGAGATTTTTTTTCTTCACATAAAATCTGATCATGTTGCAGCTGATTCAGAAAAGAAGACAATCAAATTTATGAATAAAATATATCGTTTTTAAAAATGTACAAACTTGCAGTATTCATTTTGAGATACAAAGTTCAATTAATGATTTTGATATTTTTTGTTTATGTTCGAAAAAAATCTTTATATTGCTAACACCATGTACAGCCTTGGCCAAAAGTATTAGGCACCCTACAACTTGCTGCATATTTCGGGTATAAAAAAAATAAA
>DWPT01002720.1:0-15663 GCA_018251895.1 Agathymus mariae mariae | reverse complement strand
AATAATAAATAGTACGATAAAAGCCAGAGTTAAATTGTATTCAGTGACGAATAAATCATCATGACCGACTGGATGTTGTCAAATAAAGATTTCGTCACTAATAACTGGTAGACAGTAGAGTACATTGAGTAGTGACAGAATTTCACAACAAGCTGCTAATCAAAGCTATTTTGTAATGATATTTATTTTGTAAATGCATGTCTAATCACAGAAATACGACACCCTTTTCTGCTAGCACGGGATTGGGGATAGTATTCTAGGCCCCCAATACGACAATAATGGCATAAGCGATTTTCAAGCCAATCTCATTTGCCTTTAGAGCATCCTGCTAGGCAACGGATGAGGTTATGGCGCTAGACTTTTTAATCTGGCGGTAATTGACTCTATACCAATCCGATTAATACCGATGGTATTCGTGCATGCTGACAGGTTTCATTATCTATCTGGCTACCACCCTCCTTTGAAGAGCAAGCAGGAAAAGTTATTAACTTATGTCAGGGGGTTCAGCGCTTTCTTCTTGAGCGTTAACGCAAATGAAGCTTTTGTTGTTACGATGTTTTTGTGGGTTTAATATTATTTTTTTATGGATTATTGATTTTTTATTATATTTACGTAGATTTTTGATCATTTCATTATCACCGAAGGACATATCAATTTAAGTTATTGATAGCTTTCAATATTATTTATATGTTTAAATATGGGTGGCACAAATGAAATCTTTGTTTTTCGGGTTAGGAACATCTGAGACCGAACTTAAATACGACATATAGTATTTTCGTACGAAGAAATGTTAACCCTAAGTTCTCTACGATATTTTCTCTCGAGTGCTCTGAAAATTACATAAAGAACTAGAATTATGTTATGTTCCTCATTCTATAATTACAATAATTTGAAATTCTAAAAGGTTCCTTTACTGAACCGGTTCAGTAAATAATTATTGGTCGCGAAGACAAACATATTGTGATTCCAGATTTTCTTGTTTCCTTTTACTACAAACCAGCATAAATAATTATATATCTTATGTAAAATCTGTGAATATCGAAAATATTTCCCACTTGTGAAGGCAAAAACGTTACAAAATCAACATCAATGAAGAAATAGGCGAATACATGAGAGTTCAGTACAATTTTATTTGTGCTATATTGGGGTGGCCTAGAATACCGCTCCCAATTCCATTCTGGCACTACAGGGTGTCGTAAATGGTGCCATGCTGCTTGGTGGTATGATTTCGCGTAAGGAGTACTGGTATTATTACCTTTCCCTGAAGCCTGCTTGGCTATCTACCACCCTCCTGCTTGAGTCAGCCGCCAAATGATTCGTCGTGTTCCGGCTGGGTGCTTGAGAGCCAGTACTTTCTTTCTTACCTTCTTCTGATTTTCTGGCCGACAACGCATCAGTAATACCTTTGGTCTTGCTTATGTCCTTGGGCGACGATGACCACTTACCATCAGGTGGCTCGTCTGCTCGTTTGTCGGCTATTACCATAAAAAAATATGTTTATCAACCGATTTTATGTTTGTTATTTTGTTTCGTAACTAGTAACGAACTTTATTCGGCGCCTACACGCATATTAGTAGGTATAATATTCTTGTTCCCAAAGTGAAGTCTGACAATACTCTAGTCTCTTTTGTTATAGACATATCCTTATTCCCATTTAAGTTGGTCGGACAACTTTTAATTAGTCGATTGTTTAAAAACATATAAATAAAGGAATACTAATGAAGATTTTGAATATAAAGACAAAGCAAAATAAATGTACTTTACACAGTTTACGGGCTTTCTTAGTATTTTTGGTGCCTTGTCGCCGCCATATTGATTTCGTTTGCTACCGTCCCTAGTGACATTTATAAGATTAAAACCATTCAATTGACAGAATCATCAGAGTTGATCTACGCATATCGTCTCTCGAAAACAACAAGGGGCCAATAATACAAAGGTGAGCTGTGTTTTCATGTTTGATAAAAAAGTAGTTACTCGTAGTTCGTTTGAAAGACACCGCTTTAGAGATTATACTTCGTATTGTTTATACGTGGACCTATCGAGGAGTTGAAAACATTACCAACTAAACGAACACTTAATGAAATGGTCACGTATCATGAGAACACCGTTTGTCATCAAACAGTACCGTTGGAGCACAAACTCGTAACGATTTTGTCAATGACGTTTCCATAATATTGTAGTTATTTTCCGAAATCAAACCATTTTATTAAATGGTCGACAATGTCGTCATATCTTCAATTCTAGGTACATGTATGTATACAAATTGTTTCAATTGTGTGATGTCGCTAAGATGATGAAAGGACGATGAAGAGTTTATATCTAAACATGAATGTGTTTCTCCTAATTATATTTTTTATATCTCATAACGTGTACATTATATATAACCAAGACGTATGCTCATATTTGCATTTGATTCAACAACAGTGACACTGCATTTAACATTGAACAAATAAACGTGACTCCACTGTAAACACATCGCATTTACAGAAGGAAGTGCTTCAAAAGTAGGTTTTGAATCGCTTGTGCTTATTCTACTTCTGTAACCTGTTTAGGGTTGGTTTATTTTACCAAATAACACAGTATCATATTTAAATGTTCAGTATTGATCACACTCATGTGGGCTAAGGTTCTATTTTGTAATTATATCCAGGTATATTTACCGTTCCCTGTAGATATAATTTTCTTGTTCACAATGGGTAGGTGAAGACTTATTTCGAAATTATAAACTTGATAGTGTTGGAGAGAAGGGTAAAATTTTAGGGCATTGTCTTTATTTTATTGCAAATACGTTTTAAGAATAAACAATGTTTTTATAATGTAAATAGCCGACAAACAAACAGACGGGCCATCTGATTGTAAGTGATAAATGCTACCCATGGACATATTTAGAACTAAATGAATCACCTATATGCTGCTGACCAAGATGAAATTGGGAGAATCACTTATCACTTAGGAGCCTTTATTAACGCAATAGAAATCAAAATAGTAGTTGTTAGAATTTTTGTCTGTTTGTAGGTGCTTTTGTTCGCGCTAATCTCAGAAACGGCTTATCCAATTTCGTTGTGGCTTTTTCTAATGTATTGCAGTAACCGTCACTTAATATTTAAAGTTCGTTCCATTGCAAAGAGAAAAACCCAGGTTTTCCTAAGCCTAAGATAGTTTTTCCGAAGCGATGCGACGGCATTTGCTAGTATAAAATATAATTCAAATAGCGATCTAAAACCTTTATGAATTTAAACAAACCTACATTAAGACCGACGTAATAGACGTTATTGGGAGACCTAAATTGTGTACGTACACAACCCAAAACTTTGCGAGTCTCATGTCGCAACAGACGGACAGCCGCATACACACAAAAAAACACAGTAAAAGTGCTTATTATTCACCGGATATACGAAACGAAAATAATAAATAATTATAATGATAATTTTCTATTATCTAATCATACCCGTACCAACTCGGATGAATGATGGATGGGGTGACGTAATGAAATACAAATACAAATAACTACTATTTGTCAGTCTTGGAAGTTTTGTGAAGCTGAGTTAGTAATTTTTCGAATTCATTAATAACGAAATCATTAACTTGTTTTCATAGCATTATTAAGAATAGGCAAACTCGGCCGGAACTACTGACGATAGTACTAGCTAGCTTTGAACAATACATATTTATATAAATGCAATCATCACAATTTTTATTTGTGTAAGGAAGTAAGTTGTCTTAAGATTTTTTCTTCTTCGTTCCAATTTTTTTTCCTCTTCTGTCCAATTCTATTTGCTATACTTCGTTACACTCCCTTCCACTGCAATCCACTTCAGTCAGCTCGACTCGTTTCACTACAGCCCGTTTCATCGTGCTCCACTCCTTTTTAGCAATTACCATAAAAAAGGGAAGGAAAGATTCTGCTTCTTTAGTTATTATGAAAACGTCAAGAGCCTCTTTCATATCAACGAACGGACCACTTGATAGTAAACGGTCATTGCCTCCTATAGATTTCCGTGCTACCAGATATTCACTGATGTGGTGCCGATTGAGGCAACGGGGAACTCCTTATAACTTACTCTACGATACTACAATCAAATCTATACCTTTATGTACATTCAAAATATAATATGAAAAAAGTGGTCTACCTATTATTTATATATTAGTGTATTTTATGGTGCGTATAATGTAGGATTTAGCCTGAATCTGAATCAATGGTTCGAGTCAATTATTAGAGAATGGTAGCAATTCTACTAGACTATAAATCGGATAAGTTATTGGTAATCTAGCTACACGGTGGAATGCAATTATTGCCTAACAAAGTAAATATAACGTAATAACTACATCGCATGCTCGATAGTTTTAGGCTCCGATCAAATTATATACAGCAGTATTAAACTTAATTCTAATCGTGGCTGATAATTTTACCGTCAGCAACGCTTCAGGAATTGTTAAATTTTGCACAATTCGTGTTTTTACTCATCTATGTTAAATAAGAGATTTTTTTTTTTTGCGTTTTCATGCTTACCTGTCTGTTTTTTATTTAATTTTTTTTTTTTATATTAATTTACTATCTCAACGGCGTCTATTGTGCATATTTTCAGTTAGTGTTAAGAATTTACTCAGATGATGGCGTACATGTAGTGCGTTAATTAAATTAATGTATCGGTTAGATTTTGTATTTCCTTATACACCAAAACGAATTTAATAAATTAATAAAAACGGCCAAATGTTATTCATACATTTTTATGTGTTTCGTAAGCGGATGAGTGAGTATTTGGAATTTTATCGGTAACAACAATAACTTGATGTTTCATGGTAATATTACGAAACAGTATTATTTTTAAAGTCATCTCTTACAATATCTTAGCTTGCAATAGCTCAAAAATTATACAAATACACTAAATCTTTTTCTAAATTTGACTAACATTTTTACAGAACTAGTTTTTCAGCTGTCATCTCAATTATTTTTAAAATTCACTACCTCGTAGATGAAAAGCGACTGCGTCGAGATTTATAATACTTTAAAAGTATATTCGTAGTTTGAAATTTCTTGAAGGCTCTTTTATACACCACATCGAAAATTGTATGTTTTTTATTCCTCAATTGCATTTATGGTGTCATCCCTAATTATTTGTTTTCTATATAATTGTTTAGTGGACCATACAATACACTTCTTTTTCAAATGTTGGTTATACAGTAATAATAATACCTGCATATAATGTCTATGACATACAGATCGAAGGACGGATTGATAAAGTATCTGTTATTATCATTTGACCAAATATGTAACCGCATAGCCTTTCAAGAACGCACTATGTATCAACAACTGTCTTACCGAGGGCCTCAAGTATAATTCATAAACAAATTTAAATATAAAATTATCCTTTTGGAGTACGTTAACCTTTGGGTAACGAGAGCAATTACGCTGATGTTTAAAAGTAATCCATTGTGGAACGGTACCGTGACGTGACTGCTAATTTAGAAGCACGATTAAGATGAGCCTTAGCATCTTTACAACATGATTACAGGTAAATCATCATCATGCAGTAAATCATCGAATAACAATACGATCCGAAAACAAAATAACAGTCTACCGTTAGGCGGTTTCATAACGAATAGATCTTATTTAAAATTAAGCGATGAAGGAGCGGAAAAAATATTTTAATCTAGTTTTCTGTGACGTCACTGTGACAACATCAATTCTTTTATGAAATCGAAGTAGCATCGATGCCGCATGGTGTGCTACAAAATGCTTGCTAGAAACGTTCACTGCTTCGAGCAACAAGACTCTATATATCTAAGGCTATAGCTTGATTAAGACGACGCGTCGCCCGTGCTCTTGATGCTTAAAATGCGGGAGTTCTTGGACATAACAGCGGTTAAACATTTCCTTCATTTACCCATTGTTTGGTACCATGTGACTTCTATTTAATGCATAGAATATGTAATCACCTTAGAGGATACAGTTTGCGTTGTCGGAAGAAGTGCTGGCATCGTTCGAGCAGCCTCTAGAAAAGGTGTCTGAGGTGAACTGCAAATATGTTTTCTAAGATTGGTGTAAGCGTGTGGCGCTTTGCACAGATGCTGGTAAACATTTCTTTGAAAAGATTTAACAATGGAAAGTTTTACTTTTTAATTTATTCGTTTCTTAAAACCATAGCGCCTTAAATTACTTGGTGCCTCGAATATACCAATTTTCATGAGAATGGATACCTAATTGGTGGTTATTGAACCCGGAACTCTCTAAACAGATGGAGGTCAGTTGATCGTAGAATGCGGGGTCGTTTACTAACCACATGTAATTATACAGCCGCATGATGGTGTGCTGTCGATATAATATACCCATTAACAAGTTATAACCTTGTCCTAACTGGATAATAAATTCAAGCCGAAAAAATACAAATTGGCACTGATTATTATGATAACTAATTTCGGATGGAATTGAAAAAAAATATATATATCTTCACATCATTTATTGACGACTGAATAAATTGAAAGAAGGATTTTTCTATCACCGAAGATTAACGTACAACTATATTTGCAGAAAAAAAATCATTTTTTATTGCGAGTATTTTTATAGTAGCGCTCATCATAGCTTGCGTTAATCGCAAGTGACCGACAGACCGAATGTCTGACCATCTATCTTTGTCGAAGCGAACTGCATGATAAATGATTAAATTAAGATCACACCTGAAGAGAAATAATTGAAAGTAGATTTATATTATATCTGTGATTAGTTATAGGTAGACTGTTTTGTTACGAATTTCTAACTTCAAAAAGATCGTGATAAATAAAGATGCTGATATTGCTTGATGATATAGAAGGTATGTAAGTAATTCTGCATTAAAAAATATTTTTTTAACATTTCAAATGTCGAATAGTAACCAACCAGAGATTACAAAATTTTGATCACTTGTTGATACTTTACCATATCGTCGAGTGGATTGATCAATTTTCAAATCATCTACGTCCACGTATACTGCCCGTATTTACATCGCATCACATTCTAGAACTCTGTTGGAAAACAATGACATTACGCGTTTTGCATATCAACGGAACAGTACATACAACTACACGTGGACTTATGGTTAGATTGATACAAACGTAGTCGTGTTATGTACGTCATAGGAGCTGGCCGCATATTTTCGTTCGATTAAAGTGTTGCCAAATATGATAAACGTTAACTTGGGTGCTTTAACGGGCTACGCAAGAGTCAAACTACATGATGATTTGCGATGTGTTCTCAACGTTGATGCTCAGACGTTGCGTTTACTAATACACGTAATTTGGCTTGACATTTTAAACATACATCATCACGGCCGTTATACATTTAACTGTAAAGGAAACTTACTATCTTGGTTATAGTGAGACCATAATCCATGTAATTGGGCCATTATCCATCGGTAAAAAACACGAAAATCGTAAGTATCCGTTACGGTTAAAATGTGTCCTGACTTCAAGTAAACCGTAATGATGTGGAATTGATAGAGTACACAATAGAGAGCACGATATACAGAATGTTGTGCTTTTGAAGCTGATATAGCAACGAATATTTTTATCAGTTTCCCAGTGATAGTCCCGACACCCTACAGCGCGGTTTGCCTTGCGTCGATAGCGTGGTATTAGTTTTATATTTAATTATCATACTTTGCAAACCTCTCATGATCATGAAAAACCATGGGTGGATCGCAATATTACCTTAAATTACAGTGTGTTTCGAATTTGCTCAAAACTTATTCAATAAGTACCTACGCGGGGTTAAAAAACTATACTTACTGTAGCTACGTAATGTAATTATTTATTTAGGATAACGAGAAGGCATTACAGTAATATATAATACATTGCAAAACAAAGTTCACAAAAAATTACATGTAGTAGAAAAAAATACATCATAATCGGTCACGGTATGTACCATCGACAAGTCTATCTACTCAAGTATTTGAACAAATATATGATTACGACTACACTATAACGAGTGTAATTTTTTGCCGTAGTACCATTGGCAGCCAAGAGAGGATTGACACAACTTGCAATCAAAAATAACTCTTAAATTTGATCAGTAATTTCTTTCACCTAATGTGTGTGAATTAAAGTCTTTAAAATTTATAGTTTTTATTAATTACCAAAAATCAGTACATGCATAAATGCCAGAAGGTCTGAGACCGCAAACCATATAAGCACCTCAGTTGCCTACTGGATCGTGGTTTATTTCCCATTTAATGAAAGGCGAATATGTGCTTAGTATCTTTGCTGTAGTCATATTTAGTGTCTGAACTAATTAACATGATGATGACGTCGAGCTTACTCAGCGTCAATACACGGTAAATATTTAACAAGTAAGTTTATGTGATCTACATCTCGATTTGGTTTGACATGTAGTCCATGTTAATGGCAAGTGTATTTATTAAGTTAGGGTTTAAATTTATTTCCATATTCAACCTAAGGCCCGGTGAGTTTCTTCTTTGTGTAAATTATACGTAATATGCAAAATTTTATATCACAAAATATTTCATTTTATAAAAAATATTTTGGTCGTTTATTAAGAAAAGTGACATAAATGACATTAAATTTAAGAAAAAGTCATATGTAATTTCATTACAATTGTTAGAACTGCTATATCTACTATATTAATACGTGGAGAGAATATTTTGTATCCCTTTTTACGATAATTCACAGTTAATGTTTGCATAGAGATGGTGTCCAGAAACCTAATATTTTTGTATAATATGCATTAGAAATAGATGAAATTAATGAAAATATATTTACACATATACTCTTTTGTTTATGGTTAAAGTCGGCCTGAAAAGATGTTCGTTTATGTTTGGACATTTTTCCATTATAGAGCCATCTATTGATACATGTTCGGATCTCTGAAATGAATGACCGAGGCGGTTGTTAAAAAGTTTAAAGTTCAGTGCGCGGAAATTTCCTATGTTAGGTGATTTTTTTTTTCGTAGATTTATTATAAAAACTAATTATAGTTTTTGACAACAGAACTTTAATAACATTCAAAATTAAAATTTAAATAAATTATGGTCGTATTCCGACCACTAGGTGACCACTAGTAATAAAATTAATTAGTAATAAATTCAAAACTCATGTCAAAGGTATTCTTATAGGGAAGGTTGTTACAAACTGGATAATTATTATAAAGATAAGATTTCTTGTATACAAGTTTCTTATACCTAAATAATATATTACTTAAAGAAGTAGTGTAAGTGTTCTTTGTGGCTGTGAGCAGAAAATATTTTCCTTGGTATCTTTTTGTCCCTTCTATTTCCAGGACATTATAGTTATTTAGTTAAATATTTTAGTGGCTTGAATTTTAAATTTCAATTTATATATCACTACAGAATAATCAAACGAATATGAAGTCCACCTAGTGGTAATAGACGTTGTTACTAATGGATATCTTTTATCAACCTAAAATAAGTTTACGGTTTACGATGTCAGTCAAGTTCATTTTGGCTCAGACCTAAATTACACTTGGAAGGTACCTCATAAATGTGCTTTATAAAGGTGCTTAGACAATTAAGCATTTAGTTATTAAGTAAATTTAAAAACGTCCAGTTTATGGCAATAATATAAGTAACAAATCGTGGATTTATGTGCAATCATAAGCTTTCACCTTTTTTGAATTTCGTAATTACCTATATAATGTCCATCTAAATTGCCTAGTATGTTATCTTCAAAGTGAATTTCAGAAATGTGAACCATTGAATTAACTGTCTGTACTATGCTACTTTTGTATTATTTTTACTAGGCTATTTACGGTGGTAGGAAGCGTGATCCCCAACATATCAAGTTAAAATTACTAAAAACCTCGTGAATTTGTAGGATTTAATATCTGAAACATTCACAAAAAATATATAGTTTTCAATTTTTAGTGTAGCAATAGATCTATGAACGTCTTCAAAAAACCCGTATATTTAAGTGTAAGATTCAGTACCAGTTAAAAGTTAGGCAATAATTTAAAAATTTACTCAGAAATATTTTTGAATATTTCGGTATCACTAACGAGGAGCTAGTCGTGAAGCGTGTTCATCGTGTTTTTGATCAGTAGTACATCAATAGCACCTCTGTTACTAGAGAAGTGTACAGGTGGCGGTGAGTATATGGTGCATCGCTTCGGTATTGGAAGTTAGGTACAATCTAAGAACTGCAGTTGCCACCACCACCAGTTGGCTGCGTAATAATTTGCTATTTACGTAGTCACGAACCTCGACAATAAATAGTAGGTGTATTATTTCCACAATTAATTACACAATTTAGGTCAATAACAATGAGTTGTTGCGTTGCTATCTGAATGCGATTTGTGAATCAGCGATACTCCCGAATGTCTACTTAGGCATTCGCGAGGAGCGCCAAGGTCGAGCAACACGGGACTGCTTAATGAAGACAGAGCGGGCCTGAGTGGATAAGTGGATAGCGTATCGCATTGCTTATGGTAAACTTGTGTGCCCTGTGTATATGCCCTAAGTATTATTGTATAACTGATCACTTTCTGCACATTAGGGAGTAATAGAAAACCGACTATTAGGGGCCTTCATTACCGCAATAGCACCCATAACAATAGTTGTTAGAATTATTGGTTGTTTCCCTGTGCGGTTGTTCCTGCTAATCTCAGAAACGGCTTCACCGATTTTGTTCTGATTTTGACTAATGTATTAATGTAAGCGTCACTTAATATTTAAAGGTCGTTTCATTGAAATCTGTCTATAAATAAAAAAGTTTCAAATTAATACGTATATTTCAAATTAATAGAACGAGAGAAACCCTGTCCTAAAACAATGCAAGTGCTTATTCTAAGCCTAAGGTAGTTTTTCTGAAGCAAAATGAGGGCATTCGCTTGTAATAATAATAAACTTCTATTTCCAACGTGAAGTAATTTGTTATAAACTGTAATGTGTTATTAGATTTATACTTAATCCTAGTGCTAATAAGTTATTTAACTTTTAAAATTTTTCAAACATTTCATGCCAAAAATGATATTTATATTATTTAATTCACTACGTCCTTCTAGATATAACCACGAAGGTACTATAATTGAAAAATTGTATTACTTATGGAGTTGTTACGCGCTGGTCCAATAACTAGGGAACTTCACTAAAATAATCTAGCCTTATTATATCATTCTGCATGCCGTAGAGGTATGTAATTTTCATATGTAAATTAGAGAGCCCTAATTCACAAACGCCAGTTCGCCGTAATCTGGCTTAAGCGGAAATTTGGGCCGAATGTGTGTTCTGTGGCTTACATGTCTTAATTTATAAAGTTAAGGACTCAATCCTTAATTTTGAGTAAGGTAACACTAGTTTTATTGTTAGAGGTAATGCTTTAGATCTCCCGCCGGCTGGTAAAATTCCCCGCAACATTCCGCGGACAGATTGTTCAATTTTGGAACTGGTGTGCTTATATGCAAGCAATGTAGAAAACTTCAATACTGTAGTTTAGGAATATAAGTATACCTTCTCTTACTTCTGAAGTAGACACAGATTCACTTTGTTCAATTTATGGTTTCATAATTTACTACATGTAATTGAACAGATAAAGTTATTCTATACGGTAATTGTTAATTATATACGATGACTAGCCAATTATCGTTATACTAATATTGAAAATGTGACGAGACCATGTCTAGAAAACCATCTTCAAAACCAAAACCAAAAAATCTTCAAAAAATGTTTGGCATTTAATCGGCAGTGTTTGTCTAATAAGGCATCAATCAGGTAGATAGCGTATTTATATATAATTAGATTTCTAAAAACAAATTTACCCAAAACCAACTTCTATAAGGATAAATAAGGCAAACAATAAATTTATGAATATCTAAAATATTGGACAACGATATAAGCGACAACAGTTTTTATAATATTTTCGTTAAATTTTAATTGTGACATTAAGTTAATAAACGCCGCGTGTTTAACTTCCTTCTTCTGACTAATTTCCTTTTCTTCTTCTTCTTGCACGGTCATTGCTTAAATTCCATGATTATGTTCCAGAAACGAGTTCATATTGTCATTCGATTATAGTATAATATTTGCTGAAGAGGTTTTTTCCCAGTTAATATGCTTTCCAATGGTACATCTTCCTTTGACATAAGTTGGGGTTGTATTCATGTATTAACCTATAATGAGAAACAAAAGACTTCATTTGTGTTAGAGTGTATAAAATTCTACTCAATATAACTAGTATACTAGATGATTTTTAAGTAATCATGAATATTATTTTGAGCTAGAGATCGCATCTAGGTTAACGCAAGGACCTAACATGGAGATCGTGCATTCCTCGAACTCCACCTATTCGGCTCGTTGCACTATGCTCGCATCCTTAGGTAACGTACCACTTACAATATCGCGATATCATCAAGTAAATTGACATTTTGTGTAGTTACTCTCAAGTCTTCAGTACGCAGCTCTTCAATCGCTCGTTACTACACAATGACCACGTCCTAAGGTAACGCAACATTCCCCTAACATCGCAGTATGGTCCAGTAAACAAAGACACTGTCAAGGCCACGTGGTGTAACGGCTTGAGAACTTAGGATTCATATCGTGAGTGCGTTTCAAAATATCTTTGGTGTAGGTAACGGTTGCCTTGCAATGTTATGGTCTCCCTGAAGTAATATATTATAAACTATTTATGTTGGTATATCACGTTGATGGTGGGGCGACTGAGTTAACGAATGATATGTGGGATTTTTGAAGAGTCATATTGTACGAATCCCACTAAATTAGAATCAACCCGGTTAGAGCATGTGAATAACAATATATAGATTTTAATATAAAAATTATTATTCTGTATTATATATATAATATAATGGATGTCACTCATGATCATCGGTTAATTTATTGTCAAAATACATGTATATTACTTTACTTAATAATAATAATACTTTGTTTAATAAGCCGAATGATATCAAAATATTAAAATAACAGTTTGGTATAGTATACATTTTGACTTGTTTTTTGAATATTAATTATTAAGTAAAAAGGCTGGATTAATTTACTATCGATTACATTGAAGAACCAATTTTTTTTCCTATATGCATATACTTAATTAAAACCTTCAAACGGTAGGGGTAAAGAAGTTTCTGATATTGTGTAAAATAACATTGAATATTATTTATGAATTCGCATACATTACTATGAATGAATATTTAATTTATAGTTTTGATATATCGAAAAGGTTATATTTAAGACATTTTTATTCATACTTAATATACGTTTTATTTACACTAATTTAACTTCACATTTGATATTGATTGTTACGTAGGTAAGTCAATGTCAATATATTGGAGAGGTAACATTATTGGGATTCAAGTACTCGTTAAACAACAAGTTACGTGAATATTTAAAGTATAAGATATTTATTATTATCTATATACAAAAAACACACACGGTGCCAATTATGGATTATACTTGTGTAGCTAAATTTGTGTTAATGTTTTAATGTAACTTCGAAAAATTAGAGAAGCGCGCAAATTACTATCGAAGATCGTGCGTAACTATAAATTTAAAAGCAATTGATTATAATTGCTACTTCAATACCACCTCAAATGTCAATATCAATAAAATTTTGGAACATTTCAAAATACTGTTGAGACAGTAGACCTAGTCTTTACTGGAAAGAAATTGAAGATACTTTAACCTCGTACCGACGTTGAGTAAAGTACATTTATATGAAATTAACTTTGTAAGGTAGTACAATAATGATAAAATAAAAATAGTAATAATTAATTATACAGTTATTATTATAATTTTAATATATTCATAAAGAATAAAGTTATCACTAACTATTCTAAATAATTATAAAGAAATGTAACGCGTCTTAAACATTAAAAATTTGTTTAAAACTGCTTTAACTGGACTTTCTTATGAGTACAAAGATGAAAACATTTTTTTATGATTTCATTTGTCACACAGAAAATAATTCTTTCCGGGCAATGGATCTGTTACTGTTGCAATGAAAATATAAGCAAGATTTTGACTACTTTTTTGTAGCTATTCCAATAAAAGACCAAATTTCTAAATTATAAAAATAGCAAAGTCGGTTCTTTAAACATTAAAAATGGTATAATTTTGATATATGTATTAATCGCGTAATAAAAATTAATAACAATAATTTTGGGCGTGGATGGCATTTACTAAAAGTAAGACGTATCCCTTCTGAAGGGAAACTACGAAGAGTTGCTGTTGATTAATTATATGATAGTTTTGTTGTAAAGAATAATAAAAGTTTATTTATTATTACTTTTCTAATAGTTGTTTGAATATTTAACATGATTAACATGCAAATGACCGTAAAATCTTCGTCATGGTTTTCCTTTTCCGCAAGGTGAATAAAGCCTCGAAGGGCACGCAGAAACGGAAGATCGCGTGAGCTGTGCAAGTATTTTTATGATCGACGGCTCAACCGGACGTGCCTCAAATACATCTAAGTATGGTAATTAGATGTTTAAGTGAAGTTTAGAGTTCCCCAAAGCAAATACTTAAGCTTCCTTGCCATGTGAGCTGCGGTTTTTAAGAAGAAAACAATCAATAAATGCGTTGTACAAACGTTTATTGTCGACATGTCTTTGTAAAGTAAGTCAGTGTGCCGTTCTGTAATCATTATTTAATCACAGACTTTTCTTTATTGTCACAGATTTTTCTTTAATTTACATTTATTATCTGCGTTTCCTCATTATCTTTGTCATAATTTTGTTACATTTTTTGTTTTTTATTATGTAATTATTACATTCTATGAGGGCTCCATCCATTGTTGAGTCCAAGTTAACCTTACTTGCTCATGGCCCATGCTACTGACCAACGTATAAGGCAATTTCCTCCTGTTGTACGTCGCTGGGCTCAGTGTAACTCAACTTAATTACGGCGCCACTTGTGGGTGGTGTGGGCCACACTCTGGCTGTTTATAAAAATAACTGACCTTATTTTTAAAATCTAATGTTAAATATGTAGGGACAACACTAGCCTAACTGTAAATACTATAAAAGGCAAGAATCTTATTTTACAGTCAGTCGTGCGTGCGCATGGGCTCTGACATAACGCCAACAATTAAACACAAGTAAAGTCCCAACGCTTTTTATTTACGCCGCTAAAGTCGGAGTCAGTAGCGACACCCCTTACAAATTGGTGACCCCTGACATCGAAGTCCGACCTTCGAGATGGCAACAGCACCTGCCGCTCCGCAACCTGTTGCACCGTCGACATCCAGCACGACCGCCGAGTTAGCAGCAATTACGCTGACTTCCAAGATCCCGGACTTCTGGACCGACCAGCCCAGGGTCTGGTTTATCAGGACAGAAGCGATGCTGGCACCTCAAAAACTATCGGATGAGTCCAGATATGACATCGTGGTGTCGAAGCTTAATAAAGAAGCGATCCAACAAGTCACAGACATCTTGGTGGAACCACCTGCAGTGAAGAAATTCGACACCCTAAAGACACGCTTATTAGCCATATACGAGGAATCTAAAAATAGACAACTGCAAAAGCTAATAAGCGAGATGGAGCTAGGCGACCAGAAGCCATCACAGCTCTTACGTCGCATGAGGGAACTCGCCAAGGACAAGATCCCTGACGATACCTTGAAGATCTTATGGCAAGGCCACTTACCAAGCGCAGTAAGAGCAGTGCTAGCCGTGTCGGATACCAAGGAACTGGACAACCTGGCGAC
>DWPT01002719.1:0-15664 GCA_018251895.1 Agathymus mariae mariae | reverse complement strand
AGCGCCTCCCCGTTTTTCTCGAGGGCCTCACCCCATAAGTGTGTGGCATACTCTAGAAGGTCCCCAGTCGACCGGTTGACCAGTCGCTGAGAAGATCGTTCAGTTCTAGGTATGCCATGAGACGCGAATTCAATATACGTTCCATAATCTTGCAGAGTATGGAGGTAATTAAAATCGGTCGATAATTATTAGGGTCGGCACGACTATTAGGTACGGGTTGCACGTTGGCAAGCTCCCAGGATTTGGGCACTATCCCAGTCTTAAGAGAGAGGCGGAACAGACGCGTCAGTACAGGAGATTATATAAAATATCTGTAAACTTAATGTCTAATCAAGGCAAAAAACGAAATTTTGAATAGTCAAGTATATATAACTAAGTCGATGGAAGCGGCTACTCTCTATATATAACTCTATCTAGAGTTAAGTATCTTAGATAAAAATCCGCATTCTCCACGTCTAAGAACACGTGTTTACACAACAATTGTAAACAAATGAGCGCAATTTCCGCTTCATTCTCAGTCCACAGGTTTTTACTATTTACACAAAAGCCAACAATCTCGCGAATTCACCAGCTGCTGCGTCGAGCACGAAGTATATCATTTAGTTTATTCATGATGGAGAAATGTTTCACAAGAGAACTCCGCTTCCGAGTGAAATGAACGAATAATCGGACAAAGAAATACAGAGCCCTTCCAAATAAAGGATGTTTTTGCAACAGAATTAAAACAAATATTAAGAAATTATATTAATTTTGATAGTCATATTTTTGGATTTTGTATACAAAATAACAAAAATTATCCTTAAGAAGTAGTTGCTTGTATATATTAGGGATGTTCTGGATGTGAAATTTTGGATCTGGATACGGATATGGATATATGATCCAGTTTCTGTTAGGGTTATGATAATTTCGGTTACGGATATTAGATGATTTCGAAATTGGAAAAAATATATAATGTACAAGGTAACTCTTTGACTTTATTTCTAAGTATTATGAGATACTACAATCACAGAAGTGAAAAATAGCGTTAAAAATTTAATAATGAAAATTGTCTAAAAATATGAGCGCCGCGGCCGGCGTAAACCTGTCATAACGTGTTTCATTCAGACTGCCCCTATCCGAAATTATTCCAAACTTTTTTGCCGGATTTGGTTGGAATTTTTTTATTTCGAATATCTGATAGTTTCAGTTACGGTTACGGAGCTCGATTACATCACTAGTACATGAGTAAATTAACAGCTTATTTCCTTTTGGGAAGAACTGAAATTGGGTAGATATATATTTCATAGACTAACTTATAAAATGCATAATGTCGACATATAGTCGACAAATGAGCAGTCGTACCACATGTTGGAAGTCACCGTCGCCCTCGGACATCGATGTATCAGCAAAAGCATTACCGACGTCTCAGTGATCACTGGCTCTCAGACACTGCGCCCGAAACACATATGAAATATTTCACGGTCGACTTACAAGGAGGGTGGTACGTTGGCATTTAGCCTACTATCAAGTACGGTCAGAATCAAACCGGGCGGCACAGAGCCCGACGACTTGCAGCAGGAGGAACCGCTGCCGTGGCCTCGTAACTTGTTCAGCAGGATGCAGCACGAGCAGAAGAGGTCGGCTTGGACTCGAGATGGATTGAGCACCTTGTCATTTTAAAATGTAAAATGCAATACATCCATATGGAAAGGATCATCATTATATTATTACTACTACACTATCCCTTTCGACTTGTGCGGTTAGATATTTTTAACAAGCCCTACTTTATTTTAATTTGTACACAGCCACTGCGGTTGCCCAGCTAGGTCGGTGCCGTGTGAGTGTGTGCCGCCGCAGGGTTCTCGTGCAAAGTTGGCAATCGGCCAAACGTTAGCGTTGATTTTACGAGACTTTTAATTTCGACGAAAACCCCGTGGAAATTTTCCATTTGTTCACCCTGAAATTTATCAGAGGCGTGAAGTCTGAAAAATACTCCACTAACATAATTTTAGAAATGTTTCGATTTTAAGATTAACCATCCCTTACTCATGTTGTCTAAGGACAATATACCAGATCAACAGATTAACGTTTCATAGGAAGCACAGAAGTGCTAAAAAATTTTGGCGTCAGCGTTCACATATACAACTCCGACCGCGCCCGCAGTTGGTCAACTCGATTGATCACAAGATCAATATAATCCGCGGGGTTGTGAGCGCTTTCCATCCTGAGCAATTCAGTAACGTTTACAAATCTATATTAAATCTCAATTAAGGAGAACAATTTAGAGAGATCTGTTTACCTGAAAGTTATCCTTCATGTTATTATATAATAACGCACGCTGGCCAAACTACCACTTGGCCAGCGTGGTGGACTATCACACTAAAAGAAAAGACGAGTGAATGACAATTATGTCATAAAGTGCTAATGTTACACAAAGTCCAAATTTTTTCATATCAAAAAGATGGGTGTGTACGATTTTGTAACATAGTGGACACGATTCACGTGCACAGTTAAACTAGGTGTTCGAGAGCTACAGTCTGTTATGTAAATAAGCGGTCACACTGAACACTTACGTGCTCGCATCCCCCGGTTGGATGCAGTGCAATGCGGATGGCATACATACATACGCAAATGTAACAATCCACACACCCTCTACCCGAGATTATATCTATATTCATAACATATGTTTGCCCGGGACCCTTTGCTCTGCAAGTAGGGTCATTACAAACTGGACTACACGGTAAAATTCACTTCTTGGAACCACTGACTGTCGGTATACCGTGATCAAGTAGAGTTGGTTCATAGCTAGTAAACATCAACAACAAAAAGTAGTACATAGAAAGTTTAGTTACAATATTTTACGTACAACAGGCGGCCTTATCGCTTGATTAGCGATCTCTTCCAGACAACCTACTGAGCTGATAAACTAGACGGAGTAATGAGACAGGTTAGGGGTGCACAATTATGAAAAATATATTAGTAATATATATTAGTAGGTCTCTGTATACGAGTACCTACGTCTACTAAAAATATAGTTCAATGCAAGCTGACTGACGAGACACTTTAAAATCTTCAGTAGCAACAGATTTGTGATCACACGGTCGTCGATAGAATATTCATTTATTATAATCGTATTCTATTGGACTTTAAAAACAAGGTAAAACAGTAAAACAGGTTATTTGACAGACCAAATGAGTCCCGTTACAACGCAGACTGTTCATTTAAAAATGATGTTTTCTAGACTAAAACGTAGACTTTTAACACTCACTAATTATCGTCGGCGAATTAAATAACTGTGTGTATAATATAAAGTATTTTTCTTGTAAGACTTTACATTTGTGCCCCCTGCTACAGTCGCGGAGAAGGTGTTCGTTTATGTAAAGCGCCTACATGTCGTCTACATGTGGAACAAAATTAATTAATAACCTTAAGTAACGTATTTGGAAACTTCAAACGTAGCCCAAACAAACATAGATTTATCTAGTCTGGTCATAAGTTGTGTTACAAATGCATTTACTATTTCATGAAGAAAAGAAACGTAATCTTAACAAAACTTACGATTATATGTACATATTTATTTAAGTCTCCAGAATAAATAAAAATAAATATATTCGAAATGACCACCGCTTTTAATCTATTTGGAAGCGTGCGTTTCAAATTTTAATTCAGAAAAAATAAATCAAATGGTTTAACTTTCAAAGTATCAATGAACTACTCGTAGCTGTTGACTGACATGACGGCGGACTCCAATCGTTTGAAACCTAAATGTAAACATTTAAATTTTTGTATGATATACAGATTTTGAGTTTGTTTTAAGGTAAACGATAGCAGATCACAATCAAAAACACTCTTACACTTTACATTTATCGGTCACATTAACGTCCGCCCCGAACGCCTCGCTCGGCAGGCAGGGTCGCTATATCTGACGTGTGAACCGTGAGATTACAGAATTACGTCGCGGAATTCGACGTATTCAGAATCACAATATACTCGTACCACAGTACACAATAAGCGCTACGTTCCGTTCATGTCCATATCTTAAAGCCTTCAAGGCTGTATTGTTCGTCGACTACAGTTGGCATGTATCCAACACGGCGATTAAGTTAAAGGACTCTGCATTTTATACGATAAATGTAGCCAAGTCTGTACTGCGGAGCGACTGCGAGGAGTTTTAGAAATTGATAACACAATATAAAAAAATCTTAAAAATTATATTTACGAAGGAGACATTTAACTAAATCTATTACAATATATAGAAGAAATCTTATATGTATATGTAATATATGAACGATGTGAAAATAATTTATTATAGAACACTAGATATTATAACTGAGGCTATGATATTTAAAAAAAATGGATAGTCACGAGTTTTCTATTTTACATCTACATATATTTCGAAATGCCTTTGTTATTAGCGACTTTCCGATATTCTTAAACATGGAATTAACACAGGGTATAATGACTGTCCAGCTGGTGTTTAATTGTGTGACTAGAGCCTTTTCACATCTATAACCGTGTTACAACAGTGCTATTTTATATTAGCCGGACGGAGATGGAACTCCGCGTGTGTCAGATTAACCTTCTTCAAGAACCTTCATAAAAAATTGTTATGGAGAAATCATAGTTGCGAGGAAAAGTAGGCGCCGCGATTTTATGACTAAGCAAAACTCCCAACTCCCGCTATTCATAAAAGATGAAAGGAAATTCATTTACGGCAAATTGGACTGTATCAAAGCAAAACTCTTTACACATAAAGTATTAATAATGGTACCGCGCCGTACAAATGTAATACTAATGAATTCAAAACTATCTAATACAGTCAATTCCGGAGAGATCGAATTTAATGATAGATAAATAAGCGGACCTCTAACGGACTGACGCCGAATCCCATAGACAATGAAGCGAGCACTTACCTCCTGTTGTCTAAATAGTTGCCGTAGTCGTCCGGCACGCTCTTGTCGTCGTGCATGTCGTACAGGTCGCTGTAGATGGCAGATTCAAGACGCGATGGGTCCAAGTGGTAGTTGGGGTTCTCGTACGAGAGAAGACCATTCTCTGTTGACAATCAAAGTATTTTTTTTTACATTCGTTTTGAACTGTTTACACATCATTTAAGGATATATATAAAATTGTCACAAGGGACAAGCTCAATACAATGAATACAGTAGAATGGTCGGCCATGTTGTTTAAATGCTAACTAATTCTTTAGCTAATTCATTAACGATAAATAAAAAAGTCATTAATAAATTGCATGATAATTAGTACTGTTTCATTAATATTTATAATACGTTACAGGATATAAATAAAGTTAATTTATATTTGTTCTATTAAATTTTTTGTTTTATTATTGAATCTTATAATTAAGTATTTAGAAAGGGCAGAGTAATGGGGGTAGGCAATCTAAACAGCATGAAAGTTATCCGAGATTTTAAAAGTAATCCTTTCTATCTCCGATATGTTTGTTGAAGCATACGATACAATTAAAAAATCTCTAAGATTAAGTTGGTCGGGTATTGTAATATCATGGTTCAGAGAATATTGTCAAACGTATCGATGCGTTAGGTATATTTAAATATGAAAATTCATAAAAGGTAAAATCTAACCTTTATATGAATAAAGACCCCTCGGCCAACGACTACGAGTACATTGCATTTAATAGTTGCATAACACGAGTGATAATAATGATACCATTTCTTAGCAAACGTTGAGACTTACCCAAATTAGCTACCTATACCTAAAATCGAAGTGATTTCAATAAATATTGAAAGAGAAATAATTATCGAACAATCCAAAGTAACGGTTAGACGTAAACTAATTATCTCTATTAGGGCCAAGGCTTGAAGCACTTGAAGTTTCCCAGCTGAACAATGTCACCATCAACTAACAAAATCACTTCGTAGCAAAAAAACACACTTGAGGTTTATTTTCAAATGGAAGTAGGCGGAACTTTTAATTTTATTTAACTTAATAATAAAATTCTGTGAATAGTTCAAAGTTTACACAATTGCCCCTGCAAGTTTTTAATTTTCTATATTCAGCAATAATACATATATATCTATATAATATAATTTTAACTGATCGCCTTCTGTGCATGAAGGAAATATGGGAAAAACTATTATTAGCTGCCTATATTAACGCCATACAACCCAAAACAATAGTTGTTAGAATTTTTGTTTGTTTGTCTGAACGTTTGTGCGCGCTAATCTAGAAACGGCTAAACCGATTTCGTTACGGTTTTCATTGATATACTATAGTAAACATAGCTTAATATTTAAAATTTGTTTCATTGCAATCCGTCTGTAAATAAAAAAGTTATAAATTACTATCTTTCTAATGCTCCAAACGAGGAAAATCTAATTCTAAAACAACGCAGGTCCCATTTATAAAGCTAACAGGGCGGTTTGCTAATTTTAAATTTGTTCAAACATCAAGAGACACAATTTGTGACTTACTTAACTTATTGAAACTTTTAAAATTTCATCAGTTTAGACATCATGGTTCTACACTGTTGACGAGATTAAAGCATCACATACACATCAGCTTATCCTGTCTTCAATCATCCCCCAGTTGCAGTGAGACGAGCTTGGGGCTAGTGACGTTTACAAATGACCGGTCTACGTCAGTCTTCAGGAGTGACGTGGAATGCAGGTCTATTGGAGACCAGAGGCAGGTTTCTACGAGCCGTTGCAGACATCGACATCTCCAGGTGACCTAAATATTTCCTAATTCCACATCATAAAAAATAAACAAGAATTTACATTTGCTAATATGTACAATTTTTTTTATTAGCAACAATTTAACGATTGATTAAGGGCTGACCTGACCTGAGCCAGCGAGAGTATTAATTTAAGCATATCCAGTGTTCACTTGAGGACACCCACACTATAGAAGATCGCGCACACCGACGCTGGCCATCGCTGCTCTGAATGATACGAATTACTTAATAAGCGATACTCCACGAATGAGAAAGCGAAAAGACGTTCGCGATGAAACGATGAATATCTGTTGTGCTTCACGGCGTCGGGTCACGTCGTTCGATGGCGTAGAGCTGTAGAGGTGGCGGAATCAAATGCAATAGACCGTATAATGCAGTAGATTGGGCTAGACCGAGCGTACTTACTCGGAAAAAACCAATAAACAGCGCGCGAAAAAAAATAATAATCATTCTGCCTCGCTTCCGTCTTCTTTGCGCGGCTGCGTTACCACGATAGCCGGAGGTGTATTGGTTAATAATGTTTTGAGAGGCACATCAAACAGGTGCTACACCGAGCATACACCGATAATACACGAACCTCAGTCGTAACGTTATCATCGCGTTCAGCAGCATTTAGTTTACTTTCTTAATAATAATTTTATCGGTTTATTTCGTTCTCGTTAGTTAAATATATGTAATTAAACATCCAGCAGCGAATTCAAAGTGTAAATATTATAATTGCAATAAATATTGTTTTCTAAACAATTCAACTATTCTATGAAAGATCATAACAAAAATAGGAAATTCTATCCGACTCCCGATCAAGTGTCGAGTAACACTTGTAAGCCGCTTACATCGTGACCGGCCTCAAGTGGCGCCGCCGCCGGAGACGGCACTTGGCCGTCATCGTGTCAATCGATACTGAAGCCATACTGGAGGATTGGAATGTGCGTGAACCGCAATTGACTGATCTAGACGAAGCGACGCAATGAGGCAATGCGGATGGAATTGGGCGAGAACTAAGCGTATTTTATTACAAATGGACGGCAAGCAAGTAAACGGGATACGTCAAGATATTTCGACATTCCCGCCCAGAGATCTGTAACAAGGAATCGACGTGTTGCCGGCCAGACAAAACGGCTCTATGTCGTCGGTTGTTACCAGGGGGGCGGCAGCAAGCTACTCGGGGAAAGAACCATGCCACTGTGTACAAGTACCATTGGGATTTAACTATGTGGTACCGAGCCTAACTTCTGACCATTAAGTCCGTTCACCAACTGTGCATAATATGTTTGTTTGTGTATGTGTGTATTAATGCAGGAGATGAAACGACTCTGGTTCTATACAATTACTTTTTGTAACACATAGTTATTGCTAAAACTATTTAAAAGTTCTTATCGAAACAATTGTAACACCACCAACGTTTTGACTTGGTGAAATCACGACCGAGTACTTCACGAGATGTCCAGTTGCGAGCAGGACGCCAAATTGTGCGAGGCCACGAGTGTTTGGAACACTTCATCAGGCGCGGAGCCGTGCCAAACTAACTAGAGTCCTTTTAGAGAGCACTTTGTAAAATAGCACCTTTTTTCAATTGGCGAAATTATTTTTTATTTTAAATGTGTCAGAGGATTTGTTATTTTCGTTTCTGAAACCTTATAGAAAAACTTATATAAATCGTGATTATGTGTGACACACTACATGTATCATGTATTAAAAAACAAACAGGTACAGCATGATTATATTTACTTTTATATTTTTTACTGAGTGAAATGTTACGATTCTATGAAACTGAAATAGTTTCAGTTACGAATTATTTTTGTTAAGTTTTTACATGTATTATCGTTTTAAAATATTTAGACTGCTTAACGTCCGCGAGAGTTCTTATGCAAAGAGTTGCAGAACGCCAGTTTATGTAACTGGCGCAAGTGTTCCGAGAAACCGTGCCGAGTACGGCCCTGTCGGTGAACTTTCAGCAGCCTTGTGTTAGATAAAATTTTAATAAAAGAACCAATGTGAAAATTAATTCATTTTATTTATATTTAAGAATTTATAACTCGCACATAAATCGACGAGTTATTCTTAATGTACGGTGTTTTAATAGCAATGGTAATCTAATGGTGGATATTTAGGTACCTCCAGAGCCGTACTTTGAAGTTGGCTCTAATATGTACTACTGTTGTATTGGGTTTTATCACATTGTATGTATATCCATTTTGAGTCAGTTATGTTAACGCCAGAAATTTTGCAATAGTTTACGTTATTTGAACTCGAAACACCATTTTTAATGTGTGAGACATTCTGTGGTCATTCCTATGACTTTATGAGATTACTTATAGGCGTGTACCGTGTGTATCGTATGATGACGTATCCACGACATTTATACATATCTTGCTTTTCTAATGCGAAGCGACGGAAATTTATTAGTCTATACTACTATATAAATCTGAAGTGTCTGTCAGTCTGTACATTCAACTTTTTGCTAAATGAATTTTTTATAACTTACATCATTTGAACCGTTTTGGAAATTTTATTTTGTATGTCCCATTATAACTCAAGAACGACTTGATCGATCTTCATGAAAATTGGTATGTAGAGAGACCACGTGATTGCGCAGAAATCAGAAAGACTATATAAAATATCGGTAAACCACATGAAATTTTTGAATAATCATGTTTCAAGTTTATTGCGTAAAAATTATAAGCCGCATAACCTGCGCATAACACGTTAACCATAATATCGATCGGTATTACCTATTGTTGCCTATTACCGGTCTCATTGCACGTGTTTGAGATACTATACCGTAGTACTGGACGTAGAGTTTAGTCTAACTCATAGGCGTTTCGCTTTTACAACGTATTGTTCCACGTAGACAATTCAAACCAAACCTGATCTGATGTGACGTGACGCAGCGGTTTTAACCTTCGTGTACGGGACGATCCCGCTCCACTGTCACTGCTTCACGTTCACGTCACGTCGATCGATTATCGTGTATCATGACTCAAAAGCATAGTCTGGACTTTGGCAATTTGCAGCATATTTGTCACAAAAAAAAATCTAACTATAACACACCTGTGTTAGTGAATTAATTCATGAAACACTCTGTGCTGCATAGCTTCCGAACATATAAACACACAAACAATTTCAAAACAATGGTTGCGGTTATTTTACAACACAAATCTGCTACGATCCGACAGGTGGCTCTGTAATTATGTTATAAGTAAGTTCTGCGTTTATGTACCGACTTGTTCATATTTAAA
The DNA here is from genome assembly GCA_018251895.1 of Agathymus mariae mariae. Taxonomy (NCBI): domain Eukaryota; kingdom Metazoa; phylum Arthropoda; class Insecta; order Lepidoptera; family Hesperiidae; genus Agathymus; species Agathymus mariae. Next base: position 5,731 of record DWPT01002719.1, on the reverse strand, counting down.
TATAGAATATACTACTATAGAATATTGTTACACTGATCAAATAAAATCAAATTCAAATTGAATATAATTTGATCATGTAGGTATTCTGTAAATACACTTACGCACGTCATTTTTAACTTCTACTACTTTCTATTTGATAAGTGTACGTCTGAACTGTGGTGTTATATTACATTTTTGGTTCGATCAACAAATCCGTATTCGATGAAGTTTGCTTACAAATTTTCATAGCTGCCTAATATCAAGCATGACACAAGTAACAAGACGGAAGTATGGAGTTATGAACGGTCGTTCCCCAACTTGCACCATCCGCCGCTCGTGCCGGCTCCGATGGGGCATAACCGTTACGGTATAGTGTCGTAACGGTTACGCGTTATGCGACATGACGACCTCACTAGATACACTAATCATTATCACAAACTTATAATCACTGTCGAACTTATTTGAGAGGTGCACCTACCTACGGAGCTTTATCCAATCTTAAGTTTTTTTTTTAAGTGAGAAAATCTAACGCGCCCACGACAGAGGTTCTACCTGACCACTAAGTACTGACTAAGTCTGCCTGTTTTTCTGATTATCTTTTGTATTTTATATAGCCGAAAAGGCAGACTGGACACCTGGTGGTAATTTGTCACCGTCGTCAATGGACACAGACAACACCAGAGGAGTCACTTCTACAACGCCGGCCCTGAGAGAGAGCTCTTTTTATACCTTTTTTTAATAACTCCATATCAAAGCGCTTTGGAAGGAAGGTCGTTCCACAATATGCATGCGCACGGCAAAAGTAGTCGCAAGAATCCGACCGTGGAGGAAAATCACGAATCCAGTCGGTGTGGATGGATCTACATCTTTGGCGGGTGGTGCGGTGATGGAAGGGTGATGTGCACCAAGTCGAGCAGCCCAGAGCACTCACCGTTGTAATACCGATGGAGCAGATAAAGGGAATCTATATCTCTCGTAGAGCTTAAGATTCAAATCTGTCGGTGATTCGTGGATCGTTGACAATTCGTTTCGATGCACGTTCGATGCGCGTTTCTGTACGGTGTCAAACGGACTGAGCCGGTACTTTGATGTACTGCTCAAAGGTCCGAGTAATGCTCCACGTGAAGCTTGAACTGCCCTTCGTAAAGCACTAGCACGTGAAACTAAATAAAACTTAATCGACTGGCTGCAGCTATTATAATAAATGAACGTGTTTCTAATTCGTAGAGCTAACTAGAACAGCGCGGGTGCCATTTATAAACAGCATAATAAGTTTCCTAAGCGAAGCGAGGGCTAGTTACTGGTATAATATATAAATATGTGTATAGTAACTATAGAACCCGACATACAATAATGTAAAATCTGTTATATATATATATATATTACGTTTACATGCATATAATTAGAACCACAGTTTAATTTATATTTGTTTTTTTATACCTTTTTTGTTGGTCTTTTTTAACTCCTCCATTCAACAAACGATATACGTAATTTATATATAGAGATGACATTTTTTTTTTTTAAATCGAAATAAAACTTCAAATAAAAACATAAATTTACTTGCAGCTCCAGTTTAGCACCAGTAAAAAAGTTCTTAGGTGTGGGTGAATCAGATATCTCAAAATAATGGTAAAAATGTAAATATTTCCTAGGAGTATTCGTTTACTGTAAAAAAAATGGAAGATATGTACGAGCTATTTTTTCAAACGTGTTCCCCCTTCCCCTGTAGAATCATCAACTTATTGTGTACCAGAGATTATATTGACAGTCAGTAGTAAAGTAATCCCGTTTAACCTATTTCTAAATGTGGCAGTTGCTGGCCTTAAAATGTTTTAAACCAAAATATTAAATCTCTTTCAAACAACTTACAATGCTTGAATTACCGATAGTGTTGGGTATTCATTCAGTTTTTCACCAAAGATAATATTTGATCTCATTACCGTGCATTTTAATTTTCCATCTTTCTAAATTTCCTTATGGAATTCTAAATTTATATTTAGATGTATCTTCCGCAACTTTGTTAACATGAGAGCCTCGATTCGGCATTTGATAAATGGTGTCCTAATAATAAATGGAACAAATATAATATAAATATAAGACGATGGTAATGATATCCAATATCGTCTTCGTGGAAAGGTAAAGAAATAACCACCTGCATTTCAGTATATGGCTGCAGTCCAGTCGACAATGCTTGCTTGCCGAGCAACTAGAATAGACGTTTATTATTATAATGTAACGTAAAATATATATATATATGTATATATTATTCAATATATATTAACATAAGTATTTACTCGCAGGTTTTACTTGCGCTACACGCAACATAAGGAAACATCATGCCGGGAAGGATCGTTTAAATTTTCCATTAAACAAGAACCAGAAAGGGTTGATTAAGTTCATGTCACTGCACGTTCGCACGACACCAAGGGTAACTTAGCGCACCGGTGTGATTGAACCAAATCGCCGAGCTTTCCCCCTGGTTCCGCTGGCAATGGGTAAGTCAGTCCCACAGAAGTCAGTCGTCGCCAAGCAGATCGGATATATTTTGAAGATAATCCCTTCGAAAACAAAAAAGGGCTAAAATAGCACATGTAACAAAACTCCGCGGTTAAAAAATAATTAATGACCAACTCCCCCTCAATCTGATAAAATCACCTAAAACAAACCTTATATCAAACAAATTACCACCCCTGACATAATTATTGATATTTTACGACTTGATTGATGTTAATCATATCCTGATAAAACAACATCGAAGATCCATTAGAGCATTAGGCGCCTCGACGTTATTTAAAAAATGTTTTAGTTCCATTGAAGATTGTTGTGGGACGCAAGGGTGACATGGGGTTCATAATGAGGCAGCGTCGATATTTGCGTTTGTACGTACACAGCAAGAGTTTAACATTTAGGCACTCGTACATCAGTGTTGTTAAGCTCCGGTCTCCTTAGCATAAGACAGGGGAAGAAGCTCGTCCATCATGCCAAGTCCGAATCAACAGACGTCACATGGAACTATGTTGGATGGTATGTAGGCTTCGTAATGATTTTTTCTTTAAATAGTTTATAGGTGCATGCAGTATTCGAACCTAGATCTGTGGAAGTGAGATTTGGCTACTAGTTCTATAAATTGACAATAATAGTATGTATTTATTTATTTTATTACAAGGAATATAATGTCTATGAAAAGTTTGTACAAGGACAATATTTGTTTTTATTCAGAAAATTTCTCCCAGTCGACCCAAAAACTGGATAAATGATACATTGGAACAAACTAAGTTCATACATAATTAATAATATATATTAAATATAAAGATAAGATTTATACTCGTGTAATAAAATAACGTAAAATAGTGTTTATATTATGTTATAACATAAACTGTTATCAAATAAGATGATAATTTTCTTTCTTCTTTTATTCTTAAATGTAACATTTTGAAAAAACGGCACTACCACCAAAATAGTGACCAAATTGATAAACGCGTTCTCAAAAGTTGAATTTAGTTTGAGTTCAATAGTTACCGCTCATTACGGTGTTGAACACGCGTTGTTGTCTTAATAATTGATCTAAATTATCTTACATTACGAGAATAGGTAAAATCATATCATCTCAGTTCAGTGGATAAATAAAGTACCATACCAACATGACATAATATCAAAGCTATAACGAGAGAACATTTTATTTGTCTCGTCAATGTTTCATTTAATTCGTGCAGTCGTGAATATTTTCGTGCAAATATGCAATTAGCGTACTGAGGTTCACGTCAGACAAGAACATCGTGTGAGTCAGCCACCCATGAACCTTGAACTTCATGGCAGCGAATAGAATTCTTTACAGTTCAACTGACATTGCTAACATTTTTCTGTCGCACAACAAAAACATAATAATTTCATAACACAACATTGTGTGCGACTTAAATATACCTGCTAATTATTTATTACTGCACGTATCTAACTAGATAAATGTAATTGTGTACGTAATTTGGCATCTATTTCAATAGTAAGTCTACTACAATACTAAAAGAATAAACGACGAATTATGTTCGAAATTATTTTATATAATTGTTTATACTATAATCGGCTCCCCCGATTTCACTCAAATTGAACAATTAATTATATATACATGATAAATGAACGTACAGATTATGTCCATCTGAAATAAGGTATCTCTCTATTGGTAAAATAATTGTTCAAATAGATGTCGTGGCTCCACAGGTAACATTTCACCCACACAAGCTCGCAAAATTCGCACTCTCTCTTATAATGTGTATAATGTGTAATCTTATATGTGTATAATGTGTATTACTTTTAATGTACCTTAGTTTATACTAGTGGCTATTATGGACAAGTTGCATGAAAAGCAATATTGCATTTTGTTCAATGAAGGTACAATGTCACATCTGCAAATGAAATATTGTACCTTATTAGTCTGAAATCATAAAACATAACTCCAGACACTTGGGTAACACTTATCAGGTAGCAAAAACCCAATAATAGCCACAGTAGGTGAATGAGTGACGTCAGGACACGTTTGCCTGGTTTGGGTTATTAGTGTCGACCTGCGACGACCAAACCTCACACATCTCGCCAACACGTAGGTATTATAAGAACTAATTCGAAAACATTAATGTAATCGATTGCTCGGTGGTAATCTATTTACACAATATAGAATTAGAACTGATACGAAAAACAAAAAACCTACAAAAGTCAATATCTGAACGTGAGTCGATCCATCGTGAATAGCAATAAAGATAAGTGAAAAATATAACAACACTTTACAACGTAGTTCATGTTTTATTTTTAGCACGACTGCGAAAAACCACAAGCCAATGTGCTGGTGGGAACCCGGATTCAGCTTTATTTTAATCGATGTTGGTGAATTTATTTCAGTGCATAATTTTATCAAAAGCTAACAAATGAACAGTGCAACCACTCGCTGGGAAGTAGTCTGCCGTCCATGATCATTGATTATGCCAAACTGACCCAACGAATCTCAAAAAGGAATCGGTAAAACCACTTTTTAATTGGTTAAAATAGGTCCAATAGTCGGGAGACACGATAAAAACATTTCTTGGGTAATTTAAACAGGACGGATAGAAGACAGGAAAAAATGCTTCAATACCGTTAAGAGTAATTGAGTTCAAAGTTTGGGGACCACGATTTACAACGACAAAGGCGATGCCTCGTGCCATAGCTTCGTTAGCAGGGTGCGTCACGAACACGAGAAACTAGCTTGGATTCAATGATGAAACGAGCCTGTCATACCCTGAAACTAAAGTAAACTAAAGTAACTATTGATAAAGATGATGTTTGAATGTTAAAATATTAAACAAAATTAAAAACTTCCAAATAAAACATTTAAACGTATTCAGGGAGATATTTTTATGTTTTATTCGAACATGGCGCAAAAAGATAACGTTGAACGCAGCCTTTGTTCTCCTTACAGCAAATAAGTTTATTCTTTATACCATACAGCTCCATAGCCCAGTTGGTAATGACCTTGTCTACCGAGCGCGGAATCTCGGGATCGTTTCCTGCCGTGGTAGACATTTATGTTAGACACTAATAAAGTTCCACCAGGTTACCATACAATTTTTTACACCACGATGGATCATAGATCATGTTTCATTTTGTGCAATTAAATTTTTGTCTAAATTAATAAATTATGACATGCTTAATTCTTATCTGACTAATAATTTGAACTAAAAAACTTTTAAAATAACGATGACATATTATTTAATATCGGCATTAAGTT